>APFE031559263.1:0-23419 GCA_000404065.3 Pinus taeda
CCCCCCCCAAACCCTTCCATCATGCTTCCTTGTGTCTGGTTTGGTATTTGGCTTCTGCATGGGGGAAATTGGGTTTTGCAGGGGGGGGGTAAATTGGGTTGGCGGAATTGTATGGAAGAGATATTCTAGAAGAAGGATTCTAGCCTCACGGGAACCTATTCATTGTCAATTCACGATGAGATTCTCCATTACCACATTGGGTTAATTAGGCTTTGAGGTAGCGGTGTCAACCTTGGGGAATGCTACTGCCTAACATGGTTTGAAGAGGAGGCTGTTGGGGGCTAAGATGCTCGTAGTGTTTTCTTTATTGTCGAAGTTTTTTTACCATGGATTATGGGGAGGATTTGGTTGGATGGCATATGGATTCATGCACCCAAGGGATGGCTCAAAGGGTCTGTAAGGTTGTTGTTGCGTGGTAGGGTCATCCGGGGCTTGGGAACTGGCATGATAATACTGTAGTTGGATATGCCAGGCTTGACCTATTAGGTGATGGTTATAGAGAAAATGGTTCTATAGATGGCTCGATCATGGTGCTTTTTACCTAGGACTTGTGTCGAAGTGTGTATGAGGTCATGATAGAGGGGTTGTGCTACCCTTGCGGTTGCAAGGTTGTTGGGGTGGTGGTGCGTCACCTAGGTTGGGGAATTGTCATAAAAGTGGTGGAATTGTGGGCTTGAAATTTTTGTTTTGGGTTTCTCTACTAAAGGGCCTATGACTTGCTAGATTTCAGGGCTTTGCACCTAGGGCCTGTGTCAAAGAGTCCGAAAAATATTTTTCATGGTGGTACATCAGCCGGGGGAAAGTAATTTTCATAATGGTACATGAGTCGGTAATAAGGGGTTCAAGTTTTCTATTTCTAATTGTTATGTAAATGAAATTGGGTGGCAAGAGATTGCATGCCTTGGTGGGGTGGCAGAGTTGGGTGTGTTACAGGGCCTTCGGGTGATGAAAATACAAAGCATATTTTTTCTTCAATTCTTGTTTCTTTCTCCGATGATAGGTTCATAGTGAGGTAAGGCCTCTCAATTTCATAGGGATTCAGGGCTCACCTCCTGCCCTCGATAGGGATATGTCATTTCTTGTTTCATTACCAGGATTCAGGAATGTGTGGTAATAGGTAAAGCAATTAAGGTAAGGTACCAAGGCAGGAGGCCTTAGGTGGTTGAGAAATAGAATGAACCCAGCTCCTCAGGTGGGCGACATGGAAAAAAGCCAGTCGTAAACCTCATTAATGAAGCATCCATAACATACAGGGGGGAATAATGAGGAGATTAGAAATCTAATCAATGAATGGAATGTGGATTTGAACCGCCAAACGAGTGCGAACGAGATAGACATGGAGAATATGCTCACCCTCATGCCCGACCATGCACACACTCAATGACGAATGACATAGTTCAAGCAGACCTTGTATTTTTGTTGGATCATGAAAGGTCTTCTAGGCAAGGCCATGGAGAAAATTTCACTGAGCATGGAAACAACTATATAGGACTTCCCCAATTACAAATAGGATTTCCAGAAGCTCCAATTTCAAATTGAAAAACAAGAAGGATGCCTCAGCCACGTTGAGAAACACTTCCCTTGTCTGTTTTCATAGATATACCTTCTTGGTTCCAATGCTAAGGATCTGGCCCTAGTTGAATCTGCCTCTACCGAGAAGGATTATTAAAATGATTTCTTTTTTTCATTTCTTATTAGTATTTATGTAAATAAGTTTTACTATTTAGTTTGAATTCATATATGTTTACAAGAAAACAAAGTATAGATGTGGACATAACAATCAAACTTATATAGCTTGGGTAGAAATACCTAGTATTTTTTGCTATTAGATGGCTTATCATGCAGTTATGTGGCCAACAATCTTGGTTTCTTGATGGGCAATTTGAGGCCACCTAACCTATTTTATGTGGTTTGAACTTGCTTATTAATTAATGAAAATGGAAGGATCTACCAAGCTTACAAAAAATGGGAACACCAAGTTTGGCTTCTTGTATTTCTTCCATTATTACTTCTTTGTTTTCCACCTAATTTTTTTTTCTTCTTAGATAATGCCAAGCTTTTCTTCCAGGATTTATTTTGGTGTTCTTCTAGGTTTCTTGCTATTGTTTCTTCATTCTTTTCTTTCTTGTTAGCCTCATGGTTTTCTTCCTTTTAGTTGTAAATTTTTTTCTTGTTTAGTGCTTGTGTTCCATTATATTCTACGTCTAGGGTTTGCCTCCTATTAGTGTTGGGATTTGCTTCAATATTAGCCTCTAATTTTGCTTCTTGTTAAGTAATCATTTCAACTTCCTATTTAGAGCTAGTAATAGCTCCAAGTATGGCTTTAAATTTAATTTCAAACATGACTTCCATCTTAGAGACACATTCTACTTCCATTTGAAGAACTCATATTTCTTCCTTTATAACTTTTGTTTATTAATTTAATATTTTTTATTTCAATTATATTATTTAAGTATATCATGCCTAGTAAATAACTTATATCATTATAGATTAAGTCATATTACATTTGAAATATTTTATAGCATACCATTTGTAAATAAGCTTTAGGGAAATGGACATCCATAAAACTAACAACATTATTATACTTATCAAATCTCCATCATAATACAATCTACAACATAGAATTTTTTGTTTGATGTATATCAGTTGGTTACTTGAATAAAGTATTACAAAGAGTAACAAGCTTGTCTACTACCCTGCCAGATGGGAAATCGGTCCAGTAGCCAACATAAATTATTTTATGTGTTCATTATTAATCGACATAATTTAATTAGTATTATTTTGTGACTAAAATTAAAAAAATATCATAGAATGTGCGTGTTCATCTAATATGAAAACACAAAGTTACATGTGTTAATTACGATACTAAATAATATAAGTAAAACTATAAATCATTTCAACCACATAAATTATATTATATTATATTTCATATATTACAATATGAGTTTTCAATTGAATATTGTTTGGACTACAATTTACACATGAAATATTGTTTCATCAGTTCAAAACATTATCATTGTGTTTCCAAGGAATTACAAGTAGAATTCACCAACTATAAAGAATTTACCATCAATATGTATGTGTGCGTATCATGGTGGATATTGGATTTAAGACTATCACGAGAACAATTATCGTCCCTCTCTCTCTTTCTACATTTGTTGATCCAGTTTTTTTGTTCTCCTCTTTCTTCAATTCCTCCTTACCATCAATATTGAGTCCCTCTTTCGAGAATTAAATAAGATAAAATGTGAAGTATAAGACCTCAAATATGATGAACACTTGAATATAAATTAAAGTAGACTATAAAGGATTTATACGATATATACCTCAACATCAGTAATGCCAATGCAATTTTCCCCCAGAAAAGAAGGAAACTCGAAATTTTTTTCCTCAGTTGGGCGATAGTGCCCTATGTGGCTAGATGGCCTATATAAACAAATAAAATACAATTTCACCATAGAAAATAATACCTTAGGAAATTATTATTCAAACTTCATGAAAATCTTAGCCAGAATAATGCCAACTAAGTTACATGCTAAAAAGCTCAATTTGTAGTTAACTTGTGAAAACAAATGGAAAGAAAACGACAACATATAATATATAATGTATGAAAAGTGGCTGCAAAATTGCATCATATAAGAATAAAGTTCTCTTATGGTTACCCATACATGTGGGTGGGTAACATGGCCCAATATGCCTCTCAAAGCATGCATTTATGCATGTCAAGGGATGTAAACTTAAAATTAGTACCTTAAAATTGTGCATCCCTCCTTTTCCAAGGATATGGTCAATTATGGATAAATTTGCAAGCTCGTGATATTAGAAAATAACATTAATATCTCTAATTGAACCCCATAAAAAAGGGGAGGATGACTTGGAAGAGCGGAAGTTAAAAATATGAAAATACCCTAAATAAGATGGAAAGAATGGAATAATGTTGTATGTGGTATGGAATGAATCTATAATTACAAAAATTGATACAAGATAACCATACTACTTATGATTGAAAGTAACAAACCCTACCAACTCATAGTCAAAATGAAAATACAAGCAAGAAACTATAAACCAGTAAACAAAGTTTCCTACATTGAATATCTTCTGCAAATGGCCATGACAAATTTTAAGATAATTTTGGAATTGAATATCAATTTTATACCCTCCAAAACCAACAAAGAAACCAGGATTGAACAAAGGTGTATCTTTGATTCAATTCATCACAATTTCCCAAATTTTAGCTATTATTGGATTTCCTCTCTTTCCTATATTTAATGTAGAAATTATATAAACATGATGTCATTTATTATTAAAGAATTAATCCATAGCAAGTATATCATATTTTCAGTCACTGATAAATTTACCCTTCGCTTACTTTTCAAAATATCTAGTGAGAGTCCATAAATAAATGGCCTTTTTCATTGCCAATACAAGACACATTCCATAAAATTGCATAAAATTTTATCTTGACATAACAAAAAATGTTTCTACGCCATCTTTTAGTCCCACAAAAAACTACACCTTAAATATTTGATTTCTTCTTGCATTGGCTTCATTTTAAAACATTCTTAAACTAATATGCATCTTCCGTCCCTACGGAGTGTTCTTACCTTTCTATGTAACTTCATTTGCTAGATATATGAACACATATTTCCTTAGTTCCTTTGATCCTTGGAGAAGTCTCCTTTAAGGACTGATAAGCTCCTCAAATTTTCATAAGAAATTAGCCCCTTTTCATTTCTTCTTTTGACCTCATAAATCCATATTGTTAGATTGTTTAAAAGCCTTCAATACCTAAAACTTGATAACCATTACCTTTCAATACAACAAGTCACCTATTTATTTAACTTCTGCTTATACATTACCAAGAGGAATCCCAAGTTCTCATTCTAAAATCATGGAGTTGTGGATTTTCTCGAGAACATTTCGTTTTCCTTCCATTAATATATCAACTTTACTATAATGTGCAATATCATCCCACATTAAGGAACGTTGTCTTCCATTTTCAATTCAATAATTCACTTTGATCGCTCTTTTCCATTATCTTCATCCATGTTCATTTATTTCCAAAAAAATGATATTTGATTCATATCACCTAAGACAAATGGTATAACTACCACATGAAATCCTTCTTTAAGCCCTTCAGATTATAGCAGAAACATCAACCACAACATCACCAAGTGAGCTGTTTTGAAAAAAATTCACTACATTTTTGTTGAAGACAAAGTAGTTAACCATTATTTCCATTGCAAATTCCCTCCTGCAAAATTCGGAAAGAAATATTAGGAAGTTAATGGTACATATTACCTCTACCATGACAAAGCTCACTCAAATTTGAGACAAAAAATAACATTATCAAAGCCTTCAATGTTTTTGGGAGAATGTCTAACTTTAAATTCCACATTAATCCTTTAAAAAAAAAATTATTAGATAAAACTAAAGTGGAAAAAATATAAGTGACAATCGTTAGATAATTCCGGTGATCAAAGTGAAATAAACCATGGAATGTCAATTTGAAGTGAAAGAATCAAATGAGTCCTCACTAAAGACTAATAAATGAGAACACCACCAAATAGTGGGTCAAATTCATGACCAATGGCTGAGAAGTTAAAATCACAATTAATTGATGGACAAATACGTCGATAACAACAACAACTAACAAGAAAAGTAGTCAAAGTATTGCTCATTTGTTGAGCTTATGTGTTTAGTTATGGATTGAGGAGAGGATGAGAATTTATAGTCATAAAAGAAAACAATTCTAGGGCACCACAAAATAGGCACATCTGGTCATAGTTTCACACACACAAACTCACACATCACACCCCACATAAATAAAGAAAAGGATAAGAAAGAAAGTATACTTAGAAAACTCCTAAAGTTGAATAATACACTAAGGAATAAAACTCATGATCGATCAAAGAAGACTATTCCACTAAAAGAAAATTAATGAAACTTGCAAGTGAGATTTAAATTCAAAGTGAAAATTTAAATGGAAATAATCACCATATACTAGAAAGTCTCCTCAACTACTTATCCATTACACAAAAGGGATCGTGTATAAATAAAATCCTAAATCATACAACAACGATGTTTATGGTATAAATTATGAGTGGAAGTTACCCCAACTACAAGAAGTTCATAATCTAGAAAGACTATAAATAAAATACTCAATAGAAACTATAAAATGTTTAAGAAAATATAATACTCATTTATATCGCCATAGAAAAATGAATACTTATCCTAGAAATCACTTATACAAATCGTTGGGTTAAAGACAAAAAGGGCTTAAGTGGGATTATGGAACAATTGAGTTATCCCAATCCATCACTAAAGTGTGAAGGAAAACTGACAATTAGAAAAGCCCTTCCTACAACACTATACAAGACATATTTAGTTAGCTACCATTTTAGGCTTATGTTCATCCAGAAATAGAAAGTTTACTTGCCTAAGTCTCTACAACCAAATATGAAATATAGTTGTTCTAAATACCAACAATATTCATGAATGGAAAATTTACCAACTAAAGGAATTGTACCACAGAAGCACACAAATAATCAATACTTATTATTGCATCAAATTTATCTGACTTCTCCCAACCCACGGGGCTTTGGATTGACGGTGAATGGGTGCACTGTTAAGGCACTCCTTGTGATAGGTCACTAGTTCAAATCCCCTGCTGGTGCTTACCTACCAAAAAAAGAATGAATCTCACTTCTCAACCTGAAAAAAATACAAAATGACATTTATAATTTATGTATCACCAATATTTGACAAAAAAATAAGCTTGAGAAACTTATTTTATCATAATATTTGGCATAACCATATCTGAATTAAAGGTACTAAACGAAAAATGATGCAGTCACACATGTTTCAAATCGTAGATTGCAAAATTATCTGAAAAAAACTTTTGTCATGCTATACCACACTTCTTACATAAATCTTCACATTCCTCCTTACATAACTCTCCACCATTATCGGTCCTCAACTCCTTGAACTTCCTCTCTGTTTGATTTTCCACCAAAGCATTAAACTCTTTAAATTTGTAAAAGACGTAATATTTATTCTTGAGGAAATATATCCATGTATTCCTTGAGAATTCACATATAAATGAGACATAGTACACAAACTTTCTGAGTGATGGAACTGACATATGTCCAAACAAATCATTGTGCAAGCGCTCTCATATCTTTTTCACCCTCTTATCATTTGATACAAAACTCACCCAATTATGCTTCCCATGTACATAATGTTCAAAAAAATTAGAATCCATAGAATAATTAGATGTACCTTCTATCATACCATTACTATGTAGTATTTGAAGGCCCTTGTCTCCAATATTTCCAAGCCTTTGATTCCATAGCATGGCCTTTTGTCCAAAGACCACTAGATTTTTTTCTCCACTTTCAGGAACCACAAAACTATTTCACACATCAATAACAATGCTACCTAGAAGATTTTACAAAGCTCCAATCAGAACTCCACACATCTATAACAATGCTCCCTGAACCATCTTGCATGTATCGTTCTCAAACACTATTTTTACACCTGCATCATCCATATTGCTTACAAAAATGAGATTTTTGGCTAATGCAGGAATATAAAGAACATCAGGAAGTTTTCTAATTCTTACATAATGCAACTTCAGCTTGATTTTCCCAAACATGATGATTCTGGTATCCCTATTGTCCCCTAAGAAGAAATCATCACCACCGTATTTCTCATACTCGGAGAACCACTCCCTATGGTGAATGAAGTGAAATGATGCACCCAATTCAGTCAACCATGCGTCATGATCTACATCTATACTTGAGTAGAAGTCAAGGACACATCCCCACCATCATCTGAGGTGGCTTTTTCCTCTACAAAAGGAGCATCATCAGATCCCTTTCCTTTATTAGGCTTTTTATATTTACAATACTTTTTGTAGTTTCCTTCTTTTCCACATTTCCAGCATACCTTTACATGTTTTCCAGGAGATTTAGATCTCACTCTAGATTTAGATCTCCCACTTGAGAACTTGTTTTTGTTTTTGTTTTGATACCATCTTCTTATAGACAATGAATCTACATTCTAACTCTCCATATGTTTTCATCTCATCTCTTATGACTTCAACGATGACACTATTTCATTAATGTTCAACGTAACTTTATTGATACCTATGGAAGCAACTATACTATCCCAAAAATATGGTAGAGAACACAAAAAACTAATGCACTTAGCTTCATCTGGAGTTTTTATATCAACAGAGAGCAACTGGCTTATCACATTATTAAAGCCATTCAGATTCTCTATTAATGACTCTCCATGCTTCATACTTAGGTTATATAGATTTTTTGCAGGAATATTTTGTTCATCAGAGGCGTAGATTGATAGAAAGTCCCCAACTTATCTGACAAATCCTTCATTGTAGCTTGCCCTAATACATTCCACAATACCTGATGTGAGATACACAATCGTATTGTGCTCTTTTCCTTTTGATCCAACTTCACCCAGTTTTCTGTTAACAATTTTGTGGGTTTAGTACTCGGATACTATCATGATCCATTGATCTTTATCCACCAAAAAATTCTCCATATTGAGCTTCGATAACTCAAAGCTATATCCATTTAATTTCTCAATCTCTATCCTTCCATTTTTCACCATCTCCTTTCATCACAATAATCAATCCCGCAGATCTCCCACTATAACCAGCTCTACCACGAGTCTGTTGACAGGGCGAATTTTTGCTATTCCAACAAGTGGAACTAACCTGATTTCATACCCCAATTAGATCACTTTCATTTGGAGCAGCTAGTTCCAATGGGTTTTAAAGGATCTCGTAAACTGTTATAGATATTGAAAGATTGCTTCTTGGAGAATTACTTTAATTAAATCAACAAAAGAAACAGTTAATCTATATGTATCAAATCTTATCTACACTATTTCTAACTAATTTTTTCCTAACTATTCTAATCTATCCTGCAGGAGCATAAAAAAAGGAGGTTAAACATCATATATAGATTCCAAGTCCTAATGAATCAATTACTGGTTCAGAGATGAACAAGGTTGTATTAAATCTTAATTGCAATGCAATTACTTATACAGGAATAGACATTCCTTTCCATAAAAATAGAACTTGCATTTGATGTTTAACAAGGTCTCGAATTAGCAATCCCTCATGAATTAACCATGGTAACAAATCATATTTGAATAACCAAGACTAGTCATGAATTGTATTTTATCAATATGCACAAAACAAATCACATTGATAATTATGCCGACGACTACATCCCGATTCTAAACACATGAAAGAAGAGGAAAATGAATTTGAAAAAAGGCTCTTTCTTGACAAAATAGTCTTCTTTATTAGCACAATAAATCCAAAGCTGTTATGCCCAAAAAAAGTCCTCCCTTCATCTCCGGAGGTAATATTTATGTAGAAGGATCTAACCCTCAGTATCTCTTAACATTTCACCTCCCTCCTCTTTTCAATATACAAATTAGAATATACGATCACAGAACAGTCAGTGTAACCACTGACACGTAGAGGGCATATCTATTGGAGCAGTTCATTTCCTATGGATATGAATAGATGTTGATTAAAAGAGGATGACTATGTGTCATCCCTTCGCACCTATATTGAGCAGACGTTATTCCCTATCATTTCCTGAGTGAAACTGAAGACACTATGCTCATCATCCCACATTTGGCATAATTGAAGATATGTTTGGAGGTAATAACATCTTGATGTATTAGTGTTGTGCTTCCTCTTGACATGGTGTATGCCTCCATTATGCGCTATGCTGGTTCATATCCCTTTCTACAGAATATGTCTTTGCAATATCGACACCAGTGGTGTAGAAGTGTCATATTAATATAAATAGCCTTTATCTGCTATCGGGTCCACTCGAACTTGTTTGCATAAATAATTCATATTAGTTATGATTATGAGAAATATGCCAGACATGCTCACAAACAAACCTTGGATTTAGCCATAGTTCCTATTTAATCATGAAATGCAGAGTAACTATAATTATCAAAGCACCAAACTTGCTCAAACATGTATTCTTGTTGCCCACAATATTCATTTTTACTCAAGGATTGCTTTGACAATGGTTCAAAACCTGACCATTCACTCTACATGATTCTCCTTTGAAATCCCGAACCACAACATTTTATCGGAATACATGGGAATACATGGGAAAACCTGCAGCTAAACCATAAGGCCAGACCTCAAATAATATATCCCCATATCCATAATGATCATCAGGTCCGCTAATCACTTCGTACCATATGTTTAAGCCTTGGGCTCTGCTGATTGCATTTTGTGATAGGCCAGACTTGAAATATATGTGTTGTGGTTAATAATTCCATCAGGTCTGCTCATCGCATCAAGCCTTATGGGATTTTCCTTTGAAAACTTGGACCATATCATTTTATTGGATACACAAGAAAGCATGGGAAAATCTGCAGCCAGACCATAGGGCTGGACATCAAATATTATACACTCAGGTGTATAAATATCACCAGGTCTACTCATTGCCCCTTCACATATCGCATGGGCTTCACTTTCGCTGACTGCCAATTCTGATTAGCGATAGGCCAGACCTAAAAAATATATATGCCGCATTTAATAGTCTCGGCAGGTTTGATATATCGCGGTGCACCTTATGTATAATCCTTGGTCCCACCGATTGCGATTTGTGATGGACTCCAGACCCAAGAATATATATTATGCACTTAATAGTATCGGTGGGTTTACCATATCGTGGGATGCCTTGTGTATGGTCCTCGAGTTTTGCTGATTGTGATTTGTGATTAGGGAGGAGACCCAAAATATATATGTGCCATGATTAATAATCCCAGTGGGTCTGGGGTATCGCAACACTTTGAATCTTGGGCTGATATGCGGGTTGAAAGTGCCGATTGCGATATCTGATGTGACCAGAGACTTGATTGCATCACAATTATTCATGAGAGATAGGCCTTTGCCATTGATCAATGCAACATGTGATATGGTATGTAATAAGCTGACTTGCGATTGTGATAAGTGATAAAAGTATGCAAAATGTGTGAAGACCAAGGCAAGGCAGCAAAGGTAAGATTTACGTGCATGTGGAATGTTTCTATCTCTAAAGCATTATTATCGAAATAAGGATGTGGCAGAAGGTTTATGAGGATTGAATAAGTCTCAATGAAAGATATGAATATAAGGCTAGACCAGATTACAAATGAATCCTGCCACAGAGGTTTATTAGGGGGCCTTAACCATTAAGAATTGAATATTTGACTTGGCACAGATTTGAAATCCCTGGGATAAAAACAGATCATTTGAAGAGTTTCATTCACAGAAATGAAAGAGAAAAATTATAGGGGACCCATTCAAATTTATTGCCAGAGTAGGTTTTAATAGTGTGGTGTTGTAGCCACAACAAATGGTGAACCGCTGGGCAAACCAGTTATCTCTATTACCAAATAAACTCTGGATCAGTAGAACATTAGGGTGTTAAGATAAAATTGAAATGAAAACTATTTAGACGGATAAACATGGGTTCCACTTCAACATTTAATAGCTTTAGGCAAGATAAAGACAAATAGCTTCTACTTATTAATAGGGTTTTGACAGGAATTCTCCAATGGCATATTGTGGGGATTTATTGACCTTTCTTTACCTGTTTTCTACTTTCAAAATCCTTTCAAGGCCATCACCAGTCTGCCAATACCTGCTTAGGTGTGTATACCTCAACTCTTTATTACTCATCAATCTTGATGTAGATATGTTTATCTGCGCTTCATGTAAGAATTATAGTGCTATACTTTCATGTGATTGAATGAGGCGCAGTCATGGATCATGCCATACTTTTAAACCGCTTAAGAAAGGTTGGGTTTGCTGTGTCAGCCAGTACTCTAAGTCCAACAACAGTGCCTACTCTAACCTGCTTCCCAAACAATCTTTCCTTCTAGTTTCAGGCACATGGACTAGAGCACAATTGGATTTGACATAAGGTATATGACAGCGAGCTTAGCTCATGAAAGGAGGTTTACTTGTAGATGAAAATTATTGCAAAACTTAGTGTGGTGGATGGGACCAATGGACAACAACTATAAACCTTATAGGCAAGTATAGGCTAGGTCTGAGTGGGATTTTAAAAATGCAGCGTCCCACCATGCCAGTCCAGCTATGGTTACACTTTTTCATTTTATAAAGATGCCCCTACATGCTCTAAGTATCCAAGCTATCAGCAGATCCTACCTAGTACCCAACAGGTGCCAATGAGTGGCTTTGATTTGAATTTGATCACTAAATTTCCAATTTTCATAGGCTCATTGAAAGTTTGCTTGATTTGCAAGGTAACAATGTATTTAGGATTGGCAGACTCATCAGCAGGTTACTGAGGGAGGAAAAAAGTTGAAGGTGCGAAATGAGGGTAATCTAAAGAGAGTTATGAAGGTGAAAATGAGACTGAAGGACTGAAATTAATTGGCTAAAAAGGACTAGAATTCGAAGTAGAAGGAAAATAAACTTTGCAAAAAAAGCCACGAAAGGACAGGACAAAAATGTAACTAAGCTAACATCAAAATAAAAGTAATCCTAACCTACTCAGGAGGTACCATCATGTGGTGGCTACTGGAAGTATCTCTTAAGATGTTGGCCATTAACAGGGAGTTTTAAGTTTCTCTCTATAAAGTTTTCAATATGTAAGTTCCCTTACCAATTTTCTCCTCAACTTGGAATGGGCCTAGCCATAAGTGTTGGAATTTCATCTGTTTACCTTTTGGCTCATTCAATTTGTCCCATTTTAGGACTATCTCTCCTACTTGGTAATCTTTATCTCCTGCCAGATGGCAATAAAACCATCCTTTCAAAATCATTTGGTGATTTCTAAAATTATTTCTAGTTTTATCTCTCAATTCCTCCAAACTCACTAGTTGGTTGATCCTTTTTTGAAGTAAGGCTGAAGGGGTCCCTCTCGAAGCTTGGGAGAGCTATAGAGAGGGAAAGGTAACATTGGGAAGCAAGATGGCTTCCTGTCCATAGACGAGGAAGTATGGGGAGTCTCCTAATGCTACTTTTTGGGTGACCATATCGGTCGAAAAGGAGTTTGTTAGAGCATTGTACCAATTCCTATGGTTGTTGGTGACAGATTTATGGACTATGCAGATGCGCTTTTTATTTGAGGACTCTGCAACTCCATTCCCCTGGGAGTAATAGTTTGATGCATACCTTATGTGAAATTATTTATCAATAGAAAACTCAGTCAATTTTAGTGATGAAAAGTAAGAAGCATTGTCAAATATGAGAGCCTCAGGGATGCCAAACCTGCCGATAATAAATTGCTCAGTAAATGATATTACCTTGTCTTCTTTTAGCTTCCAAAAAAGGATGGCTTCAGTCCATTTGGTAAAGTTGTTGGTCACCATGAGTATATACTTATGTTGCTGTGAAGAGTTCGGAGTGATCTTACCTATGACATCTAGGCCCCATTGCTAGAACGAGCAATAGATCATAACATGCTTGAGGGGAACTGCTGGATTTCTTTCTTATCCTATGACAATTTGACATGCCTTACATTTCCAAGTGTACGCATGCGTGTCTCTGAACATTATGGGCAAATAATATCCAACTCTTAATATTTTGTAAGCAGTGGTCTCTCCTTCATAGTGACCACCTGTTGGGTCGTCGTGCATTTTTTTCAAGGCATGATTAGCATAATCCCTTTCCAAACAACTCAACCAAACTCCATCATAATTTTTCCTGTATAATGTGTCATTGGCCAAGTGATATTGATTAGATTTCAATCTGAGTGCTCTCCTTCGTGATGCATCCATGTGCTCAGGACATGATCCCCGTGTTAAATAAAAGTGTATGTTGTAATACCATGACTTAGGGTCCAAACGGACTTCCGATATTTCACACTCACATATCAGCGTCTCATTAATCCATAGGGGCTCCTCCCTGAATTCCACTTGCGCATTTTGTATGCTCTATGCTTCTAGTTCTTCGGCCGACCCTTCTTTATTCGCCAAGGCTTCTGCCACGAGCTTGCACAATCCCTTCCCTCGAACTATCTTCACCGACTTAATATCGAGGTCATATTATTGAAGGGCTATTATCCAATTCCCTCTGTGTTAACCCATTTATTTCTGCATGAAGAGGGCTCTTACATTAGGGTGGGGAATGATTACTTTAGTCCTGGCATTTAATAAATAAGGGCAGAAATGTTTTATGGCTCTAAAAACCACAAAACCTTATTTCTCCACATATGGGTAGTTTATTTCTACTCCCTAAAGATTAGAGCTCATATAAGAGATAGGGACTTCATTGCCATCATCATTTTTTTGGGTAAAGATTTTGGCATATGAAACATCAGAATAGAAAGTGTACAATAGGAATTCCTTGTCAGAATTGGGGCTGACCAATGCAGGAGCTTCTGCGATGGCCTCCTTAATTCGCTAAAACAATTTCTTAGCTTCATCGCTCCACCTATACACAACGTGTTTCTTCACCATTAGCTGCATGGGACGTACTATTTTTGTGAAACCTAAAACGAACTTCCTAATGAAAATAGTTTTCCCGAACAATGATTGCATTTCCTTTTTATTTGAAAGGGGTTGTATTCTCATGATGGTCTCTATTCTTTCGGGATCAATAACAATCTCTTCTTTAGGGAGGATGTGACCTAGTAGTTTCATGTCTGTAACTGTGAAAATGCTCTTCTTGGGATTCAATGATATTCCATACCTTCAACATCTTTCAAAAATTTGTTTCAAGTGATAGATATGATCCCTTTTCTGATACAAATACATAGTAATGTCATCCATGTACACTATTATTGATTTGTTAATCAATCCTCAGAAATCTATGTCCATAGCTCTTTGGAATGTGGTGCTCACATTAATAAGCCCAAAATGCATTTTACAATATGTAAAAGTGACCCATTTAGTGTTGAAGGTTGTCTTGAGCTGATCTCAATTCACCACGAACACTTGATTATATCTTGAAAAACCATCCAATAGGGACAACATTTCAGACCCAAAAACGCATTGAAGAATGTGTTCCATAGAAGGGACAAGATAGTTATCTTTCTGTGATTCTTTGTTCAAGTTTCTGGAATCAATACATAACATGATGTCTCCATTTTTCTTTCTTACTAGCACGATATTGGCTACCCAGCGAGTATGCCTGAGAGGAAAAATGATTTTGGCGTCCAGAATTTTGTTTAATTCTTTCTTCACCAATGGTTCCATGCTGGGATGTATCTTGCGAAGCTTTCCTTGGTATGACCTAACATCCTTCTCCAACGCAAACACATGGTGCATAATGATGGTATCAAAGGTTTTTAGGTCGCCATATGTCCATGCAAAGACATCCTTACATTCTTTAAATAGCTTAACAAACGCAACCCTTCCTTGTGGAGAGCATCCTAAGCCCAAATTAATAATTTTTGGGTCTTGTTTGGTTCCAAGGTTGACCGATTCATACTTCATGGATGAGCTATGCATTTTGTAATTATTCGACTTCTTCAATTTATCATGCAGGTCATACAACTGCTCCATCTTGACAACTGACTTGGGAATTATATTGGACTAATATTTTTCCTCATCTTCCCTCTGATTCATAAGCCTGTCAAGCTCTTTTTCATCAATGACTGCATTTTTGAATGTCTTCTCACAGTGGAGGAACTCAAGGATTTGATCATCATCTTCCAACACTTGCCAATTTAAGATGTTATCAGGCACGGATGGTCTGAAAATCAATTCAACATAATATTTATTCTTGTTTAATCTATAATCAAGCAAAAGTTTTGAAGCCATACTAGCCATTAGATCTACATCTCGGTTTTTCCCTCGAGGTATGTATGTGATATTAAAAGAATCAAAATTGTCAATTCAGCTCCATACCTCATGTTGGTATCTTACCAGGTGTGGCAAATTGCAATGTATCCTTTTCCTTACCTGATCGACAATTATTTGTGAGTCACCAAAAACTTTAAGATTTTTCACCTTCATAACAATGGATTTCTTCAGGCCCTGCAACAAACCTTCATATTTTTTCATGTTGTTGGTCCATGCAAACTCCAACTAGCTAGCCATCAGATCTCGGTTCCCTTGTGGGCCAATGGGAATCCTCCCAACACTTGCACCTTCAAGGAAATTAGAGCCATCAAAATAGAGTGTCCAAAATATAGAATCTAATGTTACATCAATTGAACTACTTTCTATGAAATTAGTCCTATCATCTACTATAATATAGGATAATTCATTAGTTGGATTGTAGGGGAGAGATTCCAACTGTGTGTTTGTCATAGTTTCTTCAAGTGTCTC
Source organism: Pinus taeda (assembly GCA_000404065.3). Taxonomy (NCBI): domain Eukaryota; kingdom Viridiplantae; phylum Streptophyta; class Pinopsida; order Pinales; family Pinaceae; genus Pinus; species Pinus taeda. Next base: position 16,300 of record APFE031559263.1, read on the forward strand.
TATGTGGAATTCTCCAAATTAGGTTTCAATGGCACAAACATCGAAACTATAATTCCCAAGGATAGAGTTGGTGAACATTACAGGTTCGTTGGGGCCATTTAGTTCTGTCACCACATACTTCATGTATCTTTCTCGATCAACCCTTAGCATATAACCTTCTCCCTTATGAGACAGCAAGAGATGTGACCAATCAGTTGAGAAATATCCATTTAGTTTTGCTTACTAGTCCCTACTAAGCACCATTCCATAAGCCTCAAGTATGTCGACTACCACTATGTCAATGACTTGTGAGTACTATGGTCTGGTAGCCATCTGAACCAACACATATTCCAATTCCCCAATTACTTTCACATTCATTTTGTCTAATTGCATAATTCAAGTTCCAGTTTTCTCAGGTATCATGTGAAGCCTTTTAGCAACAGCGTAAGGTATAATAGTGGACGAGGCACCATAATCTACCAAGCAATTATGTATGTTCAAATGTGATAAGGAAAGGTGGAGTCATGGATTTTGATTTCCTTCCTGTCATGCCCGCACTGACATCTTGGGGTGTTCCATCCATTATTGACAGAGTGGCTTGCATAGCTAATGGTGTTTGGGATGTACTGGGGGTACTAATAGGTCTGGATGCTGAATTCTTGTTTTGGCCACTCAGAATGGTGGGAGATTTGCAATTCCCTTCATTCATAGCTTTCAAGAGCAGATCTCTTTGATTAGCAAATCGAAGTATGTGATATTAGCTCAAGATTTCTTAAGATCATGCATAATGTTGCAATCAATGTTATAAACAGCGTAAGGCAGAGTAAACATACCATTTTTTCTGCTCATAGATGGGAGTTTACCATTTTGAGTTGCCTTCGTTGTAGTCAGAGATGCATTATCTTTCTCTAGATAGTTTATAACTAGAGTACTCTTGGAATCATCACTAAGTCTACCCTTCTCAATAGGAAATTTGGGAGAAAATGCCTTCAAAGGGCAAACACCTTTCTTTGTCTGGTCTACCGGCTTCATCACGCCCACAAGTGGCCCTTTACTTCATGTGTGGATTTCTGCCGCACTATCTCCTTCGTCGTCATCATTCTCATTTGCATAGAAATCCTGTAGTACATTGATTTGAGATTATTCGTCCAAGGGCTCTTCTACTTGTTATTTTCCTCATTTTCTTGTTCTAGCTCCAACTCCACTCTAGGTTCTTCATTATTAAGGAGCAATCTGATAAGAGCTAGCTGTTCCACATTTAAATTCCCTTCATTGGGTGGAACAAGCAATGCGAGTTGACCATGACCACCTTTTGTCTTCTTACGATATAAAGGCTTGAAATATTTTATGTTGCTATAATCTCCTCCATTCCCACTTATACTCTCTCCAGAATTCCTTTTCATATTGATGACTGTGCTTTTCAATTTCTTAATGATCCAATGCAAACCTTCCACATCTCTGGTATCATTTTCTTTGATTTTAGCCACTTTGTTATCATTCCCATTATTCTTCTTGGATGATTGAGAGGCTTTCTTTTCTTCAGTTGTATGATGACATTCTATGAGACTCATCATTTCATTCTTGACTTTTACTGCTTCATCGATAGCACCCTGTAAGGTTTGTGCATTACTTCTTTTGACCCACATCGCAGTAGGGACAGGGAGAGCAATGATGTAGAATTTCGTGTGCACATCTTCAGTAGGTCTAGTGTTAGCTGGGATTCTCTTAAACAAAGTGTTGAACTGGATGTTAAAATCCTTGAACTTTTCTTTGGTTCCCATTTTCAAATGGGATAGTTCTAAAACTAATGCTGCAGGTGTTTTGTCATCACCAAAGCTGTCTAAAAAGGACTCTTGAAAGGCGACCCACGAGCTAATCAATCCTACTCTGAAGCTAAAGTACCATGTGTAGGCTGCACCAATCAGAGCAAAATGGAATAAGTGACATGCTACATCTTCATCAGCTACCCTGAGCATGCAGACGGTCAGGAAGAAAGAGTGAATATGGTTATCAGTATTGTCTCCCCGCTCAAGGTCGAATTTAGGTAGTACTCTTTCTAAATTCTTGGGTAAGGGATATTGTTGCCCAGGAACCGCTATGGCATCCTGAGTGAGCCAGGGAGGGAGTGCTCTCAGAGGAGGTGGGAGTTGGTTCCCACCTGGCTGAAACTGATTCCCACCTGGAAGAGGAATGTTAGCCATATTATGGATAGGGAGGTTCTAGTTGAAGGTTTCTTCAAGGCATTCTTTATTAGGAATTCCCAAATCGGGCCAGGGATTACCTTCAGAGAGTGGATCCTCAGGAATTTCTTCCCAACGATTGTTCATACTTTGCAAGGACTCTAGCACAATATATTCAAGAGAGGGGGTTCCATATGTCTCTTCTTTTAAGGAATAGATCCTTGCCTTTCTTTTAGTTGTCAGAGGTAAAGAGTGAAAGATGGGTAGTTGAGAGAGGGAATGAGCATAAGCTTGAGTAAGTACTATGACTAGTTGTTCCTGAGTGATAAGATACTCCCATAGTGTCTCTTCTTCGGGTGACCCAAGCATGGGACTTAGAGGGATCTCTTTTTCTTCGAAATGAGGCTTTTCCAAATGGGAGGAATGATCTTTTCAACCTTTACGATCTATGCATTAATATTTTTGAATCCATGCGCGACATTTATAGATGAAATCATAAAAAGTTGTGGACGGTGGTTCAAGCCCTCCTTCTAGCATCAATTTGTTGATGGGGAGAATTTTCGCTACGCCAACAAGGGGAACTAACCTGATTGTCAACCCCAATTAGATCTGCTTTCATTTGAAGTGGCTAGTTCTAATGGGTTTTAAAGGATCCCATAAACTGTTATAGATATTGAAATATTGCTTCTTGGAGGAAGACTTCAATTAAATCAACAAAAGAAACAGCTAACCTATACGTATCAAATCTTATCTACACTAATTCTAAGTACTTATGCCTACCCTAACTATTCTAATCTATCTTGTAGGAGCATACCAAAATGAGGTTAAACATCATATATAGATTCCAAGTCCCAATGAATGAATTACTGGTTCACAGATGAACAAGGCTATATTAAATATTAATTGCAATCTAGTTAATTATACAGGAATACACATTGCTTTCCATACAAATAAAACTTGCAACTGATGTTTGACAAGGTCTCGACTCAGCAATCGGTCATGAATTAACCATGGTAACAAATCATATTTGAATAACGAACACTAGTCACAAATTGTTTGTTATTAATATGCACAAAACAAATCACATTTATATTTATGCCAGTGACAACATCTTGATTCTAAACACATGAAAGAAGAGGGAAATAAGGCTCTTTTTTGACCAAAAAGTATTCTTTATTAGCATAATAAATCCAAAGTTATTCTGCACAAAAAATGTCCTCTCTTTATCTCCGAAGGTAATATTTTTGCAGAAGGAACTAACCCTCTGTCTCCCTTAACCTTTGACATCCCTCCTTTTTTCAATATACAAATCAGAATAGATAATAATAGAATAGTCGGTGTAACCGTTGACATGTATAGGGAATATATACTAGAGCACTTCATTTCCTGTGGAGATGAATATACGTTGATTAAAAGAGGATGAATGCATGTCATCCCTTCACACCTGTATTGAGCGAACGTTATTCCCTGTGATTTCCTGAAGGAAACTGAAGACACTGCGCTTATCATCCCACATCTGACATGATTGAAGGTGTGTTTGGAGGTAATAACATATTGATGTATCAATGTTGTGCTTCCTCTTGACATGGTGCATGCCTCCATTATGCACTATGGCGGTTCATATCCCTTTCTATAGAATATGTATTTGCAATATCGACGCCGGTGGTGTAGAGGTGTCATCTTGATATAAATCGCCTCTATCCGCTATAGGGTCCACTCAAACTCGTCTGAAGAAATAATTCATATTAGCTATGATTATCAGAAACATGCCAAACATGCTCACAAAAAAACCTAGGATTCAGCCACAATTTCTATTTAATCATGCAACGCAGAGCAACTATAATTATCAAAGCACCGAACCTGTTGAGACATGTACACTTGTTGCCCGAAATATTCATTTTTACTCAAGGATTTCTTTGACAATGTTTCAAAAGCCGACCATTCACTCTATGGGATTTTCCTTTGAAAACCCCAACCACAAGGTTTTACCAAAATACATGGGAATACACAGGAAGACCTGCGATTGAACCATAAGGATGAACTTCAAATAATATAACCTCAGATCTATAATCATTGTTGGTTCTGCTAATTGTATCGTGCCTTTGTTCAAGCCTTGGGCTCTGTCGTTTGCGCTTTTCGATAGGTCAAACCCAAAATAGATATGTGTCATGGTTAATAATCCCATCGGGTCCGCTCATTGCATCACGCCTTATGGGATTTTCATTTGAAAACCCAAGCCACATCATTTTATCTGATACACAGGAAAACACGGGAAAACACGTGGCCGAACCATAGGGCCAGACATCAAATATTATGCACCTAGGTATATAATTATCACTGTTCCACTCATTGCCCCTTCACATATTGCATGGGCTTCACTTTCACCGACTACCAATTGTGATTAGCAATAGGCCGGACCCAAAAAATATATATGTCATGTTCAATAGTCTGAGCGGGTCTAGTATATTATGGTGCGTCTTATGTATAATCCTTGCGCTCTGTCGATTGCGATTTGCGATGGGATCCAGACCTACAAATATATATCATGTGCTTAATAATATCGATGGGTCCACCATATCACAGAACGCCTTGTGTATGGGCCTCGGGTTCCACTGATTGCGATTTGCGATTGGGGAGAAAACTCGAAAAATATATGTGACATGATTAATAATCATGGCAGGTCCAGGTTATCACGGAACATTGAACCTTGGGTTGATGCACGGGTTGAAAGTGCTGATTTTGATATCCAATGTGACCGGAGACTTGATCGTATCGCAATTATTCATGAGAGATAGGCCTTTGCCCTTGATCAATTCAACATGTGATATGGTATGTAAGGAGCCGACCAGTGATTGCGATAAGTGATAAAAGCATGCAAAATGTGTGAAGACCGAGGAAAGGTGGAAAAGGTAAGATTTACGTGCATGTGGAGTGCTTCTATTTCTAAAGCATTGCTATGGAAATAAGGATGCAGTAGAAGGTTTATGAGGATTGAATAAGTCCCGATGAAAGATATACATGAAAGGCTATACTGGGTTACAAATGAATCCTATCGCAGAGGTTTATTAGGGGGCCCTAACCATTAAGAATTGAATATTTGACTCGGCACAGAGTTGAAATCCCTAGGATAAAAATAGATCATTTAGAGAGTCATCATTTGGAGAAATGAAAGAGGAAACTTCTAGGGGACCCATTCAAATTTGTTGCTAGAGTAGGTTTTAATAGGATGGTGGTTGTGGCCACAACAAGGTCTTAGAAAAACCCTTCCACAGCAAAGGCGTCCCCTTTAATCTAAAACAACTTTAATACCAAATGTAGTTTTTAACTCTCTACAAAAATCGCCTGCAAACGAATTCTTCAAACAGAAAAATAAACAATGGTGAGAATAGAAAATAAATGTACACAAATATTTTCCATTCGATCTGAAAACCAGGACTTCCAGATTGAATTTTTATTTTATTTCTTTCAATGTTATGCTATATATATATCATAATGCATGTCGAATGATTCATACACCCTAATCTATTAACCCTAGATGAGAACATAATCGTAGATCCCTTGAGCCGATGTAAAAAATACCATGGGCAAAAAACCATCATGTCTGAAACCATATGAAAAACACATCCACAAAATCATGGGTAGGTCTTCCCACCATCCATGGGTTCCCCCCCATCCTTGGGTCTTCCTAGCTATTATTGGGTTCACGTAAAAAAAAAAAAACACGGTGCTACCCCAGACATTGTGCAAGGGGGCTACCACCCCCTACAAACCCCCAACAGGGGGGGTTGTCAGCCCCCTGTTATGCCCTGCAGAATGTACAATGCATGGGTCTAGTGGTGGAAATAATATAACACACACCGGAGAAGGGGTTTGTGGCTTCCCTTTAGTGGTTGATGAGAAGGCTATAAACTTCACCAAGTGGGTGCCTATGGGTTGACAAGAGTCTGCATCAGTACAATTGTAATATTTGTCTTTATATCATAAGTAAGAAGATAGAGACAACAACAACGATGGTTTTCTCCTACATTGGGTTTCCACCTAAAATTCTCACCTAAAATCTTGGTGTTCCATGTGTGTTTCCCATTTATTGTGATTTCTTATGTTCTTTACTACATATTTATAAGTAATTTTATGGTGCAATGATAAAAGATACTCATCTATTAGAAAAATTAGTAAATTAGATATATGGTGGTTTCCTTATATGAAGTAGCATAAGTATGCAAATTGTTTTAACAATAGTAGCATACATATTTCAGAATATCAAATTTGGAAGTTTGGATTTAAAATATTAATTCACCCACTCCTCCCCTCCCACCCGTTAGTATTTTTCCCAAAACATTATTTGGCCAAAATTCAGCCTTCATTATAGGAAAAGATTCTCTAAAATTTGACAAAAATTTCAAAGATTTGACGAGCAATGACTTTGTTGACTTTGACTTGTTGGAGGTGATTTGGAGGAGGGATGACTTGGAAACTTTTTGACACTCCTACTCTTGGCCTTGGTTCTTGGATATGTCATTTTAATCTGATTCTATAAGAAAGATCGTTTGGATTTTCCCCCTCGTGGGGTTTTTCTGTAGCTACCTTGTCTCCATTATCTTTTGGTGATATTCATGTTTTATACATTTGGTAATTTCTTGGCGAAGAGAATATAATATAAGTAATAATAATCCAAAAAATACTCACAACTAATTATCAAGTTATGAGAAATCAATCATTATCTACTAGTACTTGGTTTCTAAACACCAAGGAGGATTCTCAAAGCTAAAAAATTTCCCAATCGTTCTTGGGTTGAAGTCGCTGCATGTTCAATCTACATATTGGATACATCTCCAACAAATACCATGAAAGGTAAAGTTCGTCGTGAATAATGGAGTTGAACAAATTCAAGTGTCTCTTATTTGAATGTTTTTGGTTATATCGAATATCTATGTCATGAAAGAGCTAAGGATGAAACCTAA
>APFE031559266.1:0-28433 GCA_000404065.3 Pinus taeda
GCAAACTCCATCTGGGGTTCGAATCCCATGAAATCCTACAGTGTTTCCCATGCAAACTCCATCTGGGGTTCGAATCCCATGAAATCCTACAGTGTTTCCCATGCAAACTCCATCTGGGGTTTGAATCCCATGAAATCCATAGATCACGTTGATGGTCTTCCTTCTTCTGGATTTTCTACTCATATATAGACAAGGCAGAGAAAATAGAAAAAATAAAATAAATATTTATAGTATAAAATAAAATATATAAATTGTAATTGGGTTAAATGATTTATTTTTAATAAGAATTTGTTATTTTTTAGTAAGATGCTAAATTAAACGAAGAAAAGAAAAAGTTTAAGTGATATTGGGATGAGTGTTAAACATTTAAAATTATGACCTCAATTAATTTAAACAAGTTAAATTAATAAAATAATAAAATTTAATTTATTATATTTTAATTTTGTTATTAACTTGTGAATAGTCTTTATTACAATACCATGGGCCAATACCATGGCTTATCAATACTACAAGTCCAAGAACATAACTTATTTCACAACCAAAATATTTTACAACAATATGACAAAATTCTTAACTGTGATATTCACCCCCACATTATGGTAGATATTATTAACTTGTAAAAAATAGCCTTTGTTACAATACCATGGGTCAATACCATGGATTATCAATACCACATGCCCAAAAAACATAAATTATTTCACAATCAAATATTTTATAACAATATGAAAAGATTGTTAACCATGATATTCACCCTCACTTTACCATGGATATTAACTTGTAAATCTGCTTTGTTACGATACCATGGGCCAATACTATGGCTTATCAATGCCACATGTCAAAAAACCATAACTTATTTCATAGTAAAAATATTTTTATTTTAATTTAATTTTACAACTTTTTTTAATTGAATCTAAAAGACAAAATTTTACAATTTGAGATACCATCTATCCTCACTACTACTAAAATATCCCCATAAGAAATTAAATTGAAGTTTTAATAAAATTAAGCTAAGATGGGATCTATGCTAGTTGCTCTCTCTCTTCCTCTCATCTCTCTCTCTCTCTCTCTATATATAATATATATAGTATATATATATATAATATATTATTATATCCTCCATTTATCTAAGGATCCAAGGCGATGAGAGCAGAAGCCAAAATTTGACTAATTATAATAGATTAAATATAGTGCATGATTTTTTCATTTTTCTTATTTTTATTGTTTATTTGACATGATTTGATCAAAATATATGTTTTAATATTTTAACAAGCCCAATACCAATGGCTTATAAATACTTACAAGTCCCAAAAACCATAAAATTATTTCAACAACTAAAATATTTTACAACAATATGACAAGATTCTTAACCGTTGATATTCACCCCCACATTACAGTAGATATTATTAACTTGTAAAAAATAGCCTTTGTTACAATACCATGGATGAATACCATGGATTATCAATACCACATGCCCAAAAAACATAAAGTATTTCACAATCAAAATATTTTATAACAATACCACATGCCCAAAAAACACAAATTATTTCACAATCAAATATTTTATAAGAATATGACAAGATTGTTAACCATGGATATTAACTTGTAAATCCGCTTTGTTACAATATTGGGCCAATACCATGGCTTATCAATACCACATGCCAAAAACCCATAACTTATTTCATAGTAAAAATATTTTATTTTAATTTAATTTCACAACATTTTTTTAATTGAATCTAAAAGGGAAAATGTCTAAACCCTCTATCCTCAAGACTACTAAAAATATTCCCATAGAAATTAAAATAAGGTTTTAATAAAATTAAGCTAATATGGATGGTTTCTTATATATATATATATATATATATATATAATAACATCGATCCATCATAGCTAAGGATCCAAGGGATGAGAGCAAGCAAATTGACTAAATAATAGATTAAATATAGTGCATGATTTTTTAAAGTTTTTCATTATTTTATTTTCTTTGACATGATTGATCCAAAATAAAAGTTTAATATTTTATAACCAATTAAGTTTTTTTAATTTAGATAATTTCTTAAATACAATATAATGTGATCAAAGTTAAGAGAGAGTTGGGGAGGGGATGGAGAGAGGGAGAAAGACGGTGAAAAAGTTGTAGGATAGAGAGAGAGAAAGAGAGAGTGAGTAGCGACAGGAAGGAAGAGAGAGGAGAGAGAGAGAGATGAAGTTGGAGTGGGAGAGAGAGGGAGGAAAGAACATAGAGAGATAGAGGTGGAGAGAGAGAGAGAAGGGAGAGATGGAGAGAGAGTGAGGGAGAGTGGAGAGGAGGGAAGAAAGAAGAGGAGAGGATAGAGATAGGGAGAGAAGGGGAAGGGAGAGAGATGCAGACAAAGAGATGGAGAAGGACATGGAGGGGGCGAGATAATGATAGAGTTGGACGGAAGAGAGAGAGAGATAGGGAGAGTGATTTTGGGGGGAGAGATAGAGGGAGGTGGGAGATAAGGGATAGAGAGGAAGGAAGATAGAGATGAGGAGAGAGAGATGGAATTGGAGGGGGTAGGAGAGGGAGGGAACAAGAAAAACATAGAGGGATAAAGGTGGAGAGAGAGAGGGGGTGACAAGGGATTCATGGAGGAGAGTGAGGGAGAGAGGAGAGTGGGATGGAATAGACAGAAGGATATAGATAGAGAGGGAGAGAAGGGGAAGAGAGAGATAGACAGAGAAGGGGAAGAGGGGGAGAGAGAGTGTGTGTATTTTTTGGGGGTGAGATAGAGAGGGGGAATAACAAAGAGACACAAATACAAATATAGATACTATATAGTATTATATAACCAACCTAGATCCATATTAACCATATAACTATCAAGTGCCGAGGGGGATCCAATCTCTTGAGGTGAAAACATTTCCTCATGTTTTGCACTAGAAAAAAAAAGTTTGCACCTCGAGAAATTGGACCCCTCTCAACGCTTGATAGATCCGGGGTTAAGATGGATGTAGGTCGGTTAATATGAAATTAAAGTAGTTTTTATTTGATATTATAGTCTTAAAAATTAAAATTTCCCTTGAAATTAATTTCAAATTAGAACTAGATCCAATTAGATTTAATGAATATATTTTTCAAAAACACATAAAATAATTTTTTTTTATTAAAAGATATATTTTTAAAATTACAAATTATTAGAGATACATAGTGCAAAGTTGGCTCACATATACACCTGTGAGTATGAACAAGTGTTTAAGCAAAGATAACCTTTCAACCAATATTTAACTACCTTTCAATCCCTTATCACTTGTAAGTTTAGATTGCTTGACACAATTAAGATGACTAACATAAAAAAACTGATTCATATTATTATAGTACTTGTTAGGTAGTTGTATTTTTGTTATTAGACTAAATTAGTCATTCACGTTAGTCATTTTTAGTTGTATTACTTATTAGCTAGTCACATATTTTAACCCATGACTAAATTAGTGATTTATGTTAGTCGTTTTTAGTTCGCTCACTTAATATTGCTCATTTTTGGTAGTATTTCACTTGGAAAAGCTGTGGTGACTAACTTTTTTAGTCACATAGTCACTAATTTCTCATTTTCTACTAGTGTGCTCTCTAAAGCATTTGATAAAGTCAGGAGTGGTTTTGATCTCTGCTAGTTTACCAGCCTTAACGACCTTAACTTTTAATAGGAGGTATCTTTCCATGAGAAATAAAGCATAATTTGTGGCGGGGGGCTCAACAAGATAGGGTGTCTGCATAGAGAGAGCAGACAATCTCCATTTTCTCTCTAGCTTTTTGCAATTGACCCTCTAATTTTTCAACCTTCTTTTGCTCAGCCTTAAATTGAGCAAAGGTCTCATCTTCAGTCCTGGTAAGTGCTTCAAAATTCTTCTTTAACCCTTGATGTTCATGCAGAGGGACCACCTTTTCCTTGTGCTGAGCCAGTTCTTGATGAACTATCAGTAGCTCATTCTGTAATTTTCTGATAACAACCTCTCTTACCAAGGGGGTGTAAAGGCGTGTTTCGTCTTTTTGGGCCTCTGTATCCTAGGTCTCCACAGAGTCAATATGCATAGCAGCTTCAGCTACTTCCTGAATTATACAATCAACTTGAACATTTTCTTCAACATCTGTTTGGACAACAATGTCCACTTTGGGGTAGTCCATTTGAGTTCCCTGTGAAAAGATACAGGGCTCCTTAGTTTGCATGGCAATGTCTTCTATCATAGCTGGCTCATTCTAGGTTTATTTTGGACAAACCTCAAGAAACTCTATCTGAGTCTTGGCATCCTTCACAAAACATTGTTCTATTTGTGTTCTTGTAGTTTCCATTTCCAATTTCAATTTCCTGGTTCTGGTTGCTTCTTTCAACCAATATTTCAACTGCTTGATTACTTGCTTCTGTTTCATGTACTTTATGAGCACCTTTTTAAGCCTAGCTTTGTAGGGATTCTCTACTCTAGGACCTCCGTCTGAAGCTGCATTATCCTATACTACCTGTATAGGTTGCACTATGTCATCATCAAGAATGTTCCTGATTGGAACTGTGTCTTCTGGTGGAATTTCTCTTTCCAACTCTTAATTATTATGTATTTTGTTTTCAGGAGATCCCAATGCAATGGTATCTCCTAAACAATTATCATTCTCATGGTATTCTCTTTGGTAGGCCTCGTCCACAGGGGACTTTGAAAAGGGAATATCACTTGGTTGATTGACATCTCTCAAGTGTTCATATTCAGGGTTTCCTTCTGTTGGGGGGTCCATTGGATCGGTGCCTACTACTTGAGTTTCCTTTCTACTGGTTGTTCCTTCATGTTCCTTGGCTTTGAGGAGTGTTTCCATAGCAGGAGTTGACTCCCTCTGTTCCTCCATGGCATCAGTGCATGGTTGGGTTTGTTCATGACCGAAATTGTCATCAGGGGCCGACCGATCAAGGGTACAATTCTGTTTTTCAATGTTCCCTAGTTGTTCCCTACCTTCGGTAAACACTCCCATTCTTCCCAAAACCCTTGCCACTTCCTCCTCATAGTCTTGCAAAGGAGGTCCTTACGGACTAAGGGGAGGTGTGCGGGATGGTTTGGCTTCCTCTGCTTGGATTGGGATGCGCCACTAGGCTTTTACTTGCACAGAGCGCCTATGCTTAGCTGATTCTGTGGGTGCAGAGGGGCTCTTTCGCTTTAGTATTTTATTTCAGCCTGGGGTTCTTGGCCCTTGCTTCTCTGTTTCCTCATTTTCCGGGGGTGGAGCCAAGGTAGGATTTATGATACTGTCCCATGTTAATTATTGTTATGCCAATATATTTGTGATAGTTAACTTAATTAACCCATGATGGTTGACTACACTATGTGGGTCCTTAGCTGTCCTTACCCATTGGGCAACATCGTGTAACAGGGAATAGATAAAATAGTAAATTAACTGGAATTCTGTGCTTTAAAATGGCTAGAAGTTTCAGTTGTCGGGGCTTTATCACATCATGCCAGCCGTCGTAGGTGATATATCTTTGGATGATGATCGCTAGCTCTTGCCATGGTTGCTACAACGCTGAAGGATGAATTCCTTTCCCTATTCGTACCAGCCGCTCGCACAGGTCCTATAATGCTTCAATTGCGTTGTATAAAAGGATGTGTCTGTCTGCCCATTTTGCCCCTTCTGCCGGAAGTCTGGTGACTTCGGCCAGGACTCCTTTAGAAACCACCATGCTTATGCCTTTGACCACTATACTACCATTTTGCAGATTTTGCAGAAATTCCAGGGTTAGCTCTTCATGGAATCCCTGCAATCTGTTTAAATAATACAGCCAGCCAGCACGTTCAAGGATTTTGCGAGCTTGATCCGACAACATCAGTACTGGAGGTTCACTCTGAATTGCTCTTCCACCCATAGCTGTTGCACTTAAGGTTGGTTCTTCTGTATACAATTGTGTTTTACCCCTGTAATGCAACACAGCAGCAATGTATATTATAATAACTATCAAGGAACTGACGTTGCTTGGATAATTATTATCATTTTTAGTTAATTCGTTCATCCTATTAGCCATACTTAATGCAGAATCATAAGTTCGCATGCCCGCCATAATGGTTTCCATTCTTCGACAAATCAGAATTTTCTACTAATTATTACACATTCATGTTCATCATGCAGTTCGTACTCCAGAGGTAATTCGAATGATTGTCACACAGTTATCCATAACTAGAATATGTGTTGTCTATATGCAGGCCATCCCCCCTATGATGAGAAAAGGGTGTCCACATCCTTTTAGCACGTGGAAAACAAGCAAATAGACTAATGCGAAATAAATGCCGGCAACCAATCTAAAAAACATAGCACGCAAATTAGTAAAGCATTTAATCAATATCCGCCGTCAAACATGAATTGTCCAAATCAAATAAAAACACAATTTTACGTCATTATGTCAAAGATCTTTACCGTGAGTGGAATTAATCACATCAGCATAATCGGCGATTTATGTTTAATGACTATCATTTAATGCTCAGATGTATGGAATGTAATAAATATAGATTAAATTCACCATGTTATTTGGCTTGTAAAAGTGCTACCAAATGGAAATTTTCGTTAGAAATAAATTCATAAGTGATAAGAGGTAGATGTCATATGGCAATATAAGATGATACTCCAATACCAAAGGCAGAGCTATTGCTGCCAGCAAGCATTCATAGCCTCAGCAGGGTTGCTTTTTAACCCTCCCAAATGAGCCAAAGTCCTTCTTACAATTAATTTTTCTTTCTTTTGTCACAAAGAGACCACTATGGTGGCATGGTGACCAGATAATCATAGTGTCATTCACCAGGGTGTAATAAAAATGATCAGGCTATCTCATGATGAGACCCCCTATTCTTCTGAAAAACTAATTATCAAGAATGTCATTGCTTTGGTTTGGTAGCCAAATTGGAATGTCACCTGTTACATCCTTATGATCATGGTAGGCTAGCTCGTGATGAGACCCCCTATCCTCTTTGGGCAATGTTTTAAGTATTTTTCTATTTTATTTTTCTTTTGGAATCTTTCTTGTAGAAAAAGGGTGCTCATTTGCTCCTTAAGAGTCAGGGATGGTGTAAGAAGTAAGAATATGCTAACGGAAGTGTTATACTCTTATCCCCTTAACATTATATTGATGAGTTTTATCCATTTGGAAGTATAAACATAAGCCAACATGGATTAAGGATAATGAATCATTTCATGATGTGTCCAAAAGAAAAGATGTTCAGATAGCCATTGTAAAGATACAATGTATTAGCTTATGGATAAATATAACCAACAAAAGGCTTTTAGAAGTCATAATGATATTGTTATTACCATTTTTATTTAGAAGAGGCACAAATCAATGCAATGGTGCTTAATTGCAATACAAAAGAAGAAGAAAATGGCATAATGATCAAGAGAAAAATGAGAAAATTTCACAATTTATCTCTTAAAAGGTGCAGTTCAATCGATTGAACGAAAATCGTTCAATCGTTTCCACAGTGAAATCAATCAAAAACAAAAATGTTGTTCAATCAATTGAACGATAGTCGTCCAGTTGTTTGAACGACGAAATCAAAATAAAAACAAAATGTGATGTTCAATCAATTGAACGGCATGTGTTCAATGGTTTGAACAGTGAAAAACAACAAGGAAAGTATGATGTTCAATCTATTGAATGGCAATTGTTCAATTGTTTGGGCAGCGAAAACAAATAAGAAAAGAAAAAAAAATTGCGTTGTTCAATCAATTGAATGATAGTTGTTCAATAGTTTGAACAACGAAAACAAATAAGAACAAATTACATTGTTTAATCAATTAAACAACAATTGTTCAATAGTTTTAACTGCGAAAACAAATAAGAAAAATTGTGTTGTTCAATCAATTGAATGGCAATTGTTCAATAGTTTGAACAGGGAAAACAAATAAGAAAGAACTGTGTTGTTCAATTGATTGAACGACAATCATTCAATAGTTTGGACAGTGAAAACAAATGAAAGGAAAATGTGTTGTTAAATCAATTGAACGGCAAACATTCACCTATTTGAACAACGAAAAACAAAAAAGGAACATGTGATGTTCAATCAATTGAACGACAAACGTTCAATTGTTTGAACAGTGTAAAACAAAAACAAAAAATGTTGTTCAATCATTTGAACGGCAAACGTTCAATTGTTTGAACAACGAAAAAGAAAAAAGGAAAATGTTTTGTTCAATCAATTGAACGACAAACATTCAATTGTTTGAACAATGAAAAACAAAAACAAAAATGTGTTGTTCAATCAATTGAACGGCAAACGTTCAATTGTTTGAACAATGAATTACAAAAAGAAAAATGTGATGTTCAATCAATTGAACGTAAAATGTTCAATTGTTTTAACAGTGAAAAACAAAAAGAAAAATGTGTTGTTTAATCAATTGAACAGCAAACGTTCCATTGTTTGAATAGCGAAATGCGGCAAAATAAAACTGCAATGTTCAATCAATTGAACGGAAAACATTCAATTGTTTGAACAACGAATTACAGAAGAGGAAAAAAATGTGTCGTTCAATCAATTGAACGACAAACGTTCAATAGTTTGAACAGCAAAAACAAAGAAGAGAAAAATGGAACTTAAAAAAAAAATCATATTTACATGGTGATGCCTACAAAGGTATGTACATTATTTACAATTTTTCAAGCAATTTCATTTTTTTTAAGAAAAAATTGTTTGGTTATCATTCCCTGCAGGTAGAATTTTCATGGAGGGGTCCTCGCATACCTGCTCGCAGAAAGACTCCTTGGTAAGCAGTTGATGATAGAGGCACACTTGATGCCGGTTTACCTTAAAGGAATGGCTGGATTCTTCTATGGTAGTCAAGGTAAGAGTACCATTGTTATGTACTTCTTGAATCTCATAAGGGCCGAGCCATCTTGTTTGCAACTTGCCCGAGAAGTCCTAGAATCTGGAATTGTACAGAAGTGCCCAATCCCCTTTTTGAAACATTTTCTTCTTGATAAGGCTGTCATGCCATTTTTCCCTTTGCTGCTGTATTATTGTAGTTGGTTGCAAAGAAAGCAATTGAGCCTCATAAAGTTCAGTAATCTGCTGAAGAAGCTTAGTTTGGGCTTTTGTTAAATCCAAACCCACTTCTTGGGTTGTCCTTAGAGCCTTTATTTCGAATTCAATTGGAAAAATTGGTTCTTTACCAAACACAAGCTGGTAGGGAGAGTATCCAGTAGTATTCCTCCAAGTCATACGATAGGCCGACAAGGCCTCTGATAGTCTAGCAGTGCAATGTTGGCAGTGCGTTGAGACTGTCTTGATCAGAATCGCTTCTATAACCTTGTTGGTGCTTTCGACCTACCCGTTCGGCTGCGGGTGATACAGACAAGTGATCTTGTGCGTGATATGATGGTTTCTAAGAGTGGCGTGTCCTGTGAATTTATTTCCCCCATCTTTGATCACTTCTCGCGGTAATCCATACCGCACAAATAGCCCAAAAAGGAAGTTAGTCACTACTTCCTCTGTGGCTCTTAGTAAATCTACTGATTCCACCCATTTTGTCACATAATCCGTGGTTACAAATATGTAGGCCTTCTGATTGGGTGGCGGATGGAATGGACCTATGAAGTCTAATGCCCAATGCTCAAAGGGTTCTATGACTAATTGTGGCTGCAGAGGCATTTCATCATATTGGCTAGGTCGGCCCATCCTTTGGCAACTGTCGCAGGCCTGGGCATATTTTTTAGCATCCTTAAAAATAGTGGGCCAATAATAGCCCATTTTTAATACCTTATGTCCTATCCTTCAGTCTGTGAAATGTCCCCCACAAGGTTTGTCGTGGCAAGCCTTCAGAATGTCATGGATCTCATCTTCATGAATACATCTACATATACACATGTCGGTCCCTATATGAAAAAGATATCTGCCTATCCAAGAGAATAAGGCGTTGTGCTGAACAATCGGTTTTCTTTCTCTTGTCGTTAAATGTTTAGGTAGCTTCCCTACTACCAAATAATTTGCCACATTTGTGTACCATGGCGTCTTAACTACCACAACAAATAGGTGTTCATCCGGAAATTGTTCATCTACTACCAGTGGATCATTAACATTCGGGATTCAAGATAGAAAATCAGCAACTGGATTTTCCTTCCCTGGACGATATTTGATAGTAATTTCGAACTCCTACAAAAGCAATATCCATCGTGTTACTCGACCATTTGTGATTGGTTTATTAGCTAGATACTGAATGGCAATGTGATCAGTGTACACAAAGACTTGGTAGCCGGTTATATAGTGTCTAAATTTGTTTATTGCATAAATAACAGCTAAGAATTTTTTTTTGTCACTGTATAATTGAGTTCTGCAGGGGTGAGATTTTTGCTAATATAATATATAGCGTAAGGTTTCTTGTCCTCCTCCTGGCCGAGGACAACACCTATAGCTACATCTGATGCGTCCATGGAGATGTGGAAAGGCAGTTCCGAGTTTGGTCCACATAATACTGGTGTTGTTGAGACTAGTTTCTTTAAACCTGCAAAAGCTATGTCACACTTATCAGACCAACTGAAATCAACATTTCCAATTAGAGTGTATAAGCGTGCTGTAATCTGTGAAAAATTCTTGATAAACCTGCAATAATAACCTGCATATCCTAGGAAACCACATACCTTTGTTTGGGTGCAAGAGGTAGGCAGTAAAAGAATTACCTGTATTTTTGTTGGATCTACCTGTATTCCTGTTGCAGAGATGTAATGTCCTAGGATCACGCCCTCAGTCATCATCATGTGACACTTGACATTGCTTAAACATAACCTGGTAGTGATGCATCGTTCTAAGACCTTTTATAGCATTTGCAATGCTTGATCAAAATCATCCCCATATGGAGTAAAGTCATCCATATATACCTCCAGTCCTTCATTTATTATATCGGCAAAGATTCTTAGTATAGCTCTATGAAACGTGGCTGGGGTGTTGCACAAGCCAAATGGTAATAACTTGTGAGTGAATGTTCCCCATGGACAGGTGAAGGTTGTTTTGTCCTGGTCTTCAGGGGAAACCTGAATTTGATTGTAACCACTGAAGCTGTCTAAAAAGGAGAAGAACTGCTTCCCTACCAATGTATTGAGGACCTGATCAATGAATGGGAGGGGGAAGTGATATTTCTATGTTGCCTTGTTTATCTCTCGATAGTTTACACAATACGCCACATCCCATTTTTCTTAGGGATGACCACCAATGGAGAGACCCATTTACTATCTGAGATAGGATAAATAAAGTTTACATCCAGTAGCTTCTGCAATTCCTCTTTCATGATATCCTTGAGGTGTGGGTTCAACCTCAGTTGAGGCTGTCGAATGGGTCGTGCATCCTTCTCTGTATAAATCTAGTGTGTACATAGCTGTGGGTCTATCCCTTTCATATCAGGATAATCCCAAGCAAAAGCCCCTTTATTTTTCTGCAATACCTGGATAAGCTTTTGCTGTTGTTCACTATCCAGATCAGTATTGTTATTTAGAACTTTTCCTAGCTCAATCTCAACTGGTTTGTTGTTATGAACAATAGTCTTCTAAATATGTTGGTCATCTATATCCTTAAGGGGATCTTCCATGGCTTCGTTATCAAGGATTTCTTTCAACATCTGACATTGTACATTACTCACATTAGCTGACTGATTTATAAAATTGTTGATAACCTCATCTTCAGTCTGATCTTTAAATTCCAATGCCTCCATTACTATGAGTGGTGAACGGATGCTCTCTTCTAGGTATGCTGGTGGCTGCTTACATATTTTTATAATGGGCAAACCTGGTCTGGCAGGAGGATATAATACCAGATTTTTTACAGCATCTCCCTTTGTAACAGTCATGTTTCCTTCTCAACAACCAATATATGCATCAACGATTTCCAGCCAAGGTCGACCCATAATCAAAGGATGCCCATCCAACCTACTCCTTGGGTTTATAACCAGGAAATCTACTAGATATTCCCATGCGTCAACAGAAACTGTGATATCTTGTAAGGTCCCTTTTGGTCTTATCACTGATCGGTCAGAAATTTATAATAAAGTGGTGGTTGGTTCTAAGGCTGTAATACCAAGTGCTTGAAAAGTTTCTGTTGTTAATATGTTAATGGTAGCTCCTAGATCAACTAGTGTATTTAGAAAAGAGCGACCATATATCTGAACTGTTACTATGGGGTTTCCAGGATCTTCGTACTTTATTGGAGTTTCCTCTCCTAAGAGTAGATCGGATAAGGTTCCTACAACATGGATAGTGGGTGAGGTTTTTACCTTCCTCATAGGCTTCCTTACACACAATTCTTTGATTGTTTTTGGCATAGATGGGAATGTCTTGATAGCCTGGAGGAGAAGAATTTAATACACAACTTTTTTAGTTCCCCTACAAGATCAAAATCAGGGTAGGTGATCAGTTTAGGTATCATTAGCCTTTTGGGGAACGGAGGAGAAGTGACTATAAGTTTTCCAGGGTCATCATGCTAATCTGTTTCTTCCCCTTGCTTTGATTCAGTATTATTTACAAGTGGTGGAACATGTATAGGTGATGGAATATGTATAGGTGGAGTTAAATTTTCAATTGAAGGCTGGTCCCTATTTTCCTCAGGGGTAATGACATGTCCTGACCTCAATCTAAGCTCATTACATTCTTTCTGCTTAATCTCATGCTCTGGGTTTTAAATAATCTATACCAACTGAACTGGTCTGTTATTAGGATTTGGGTTCGGCTGAGCTGGTAACTGTGGCCAAAGACAAGGTTGAGAATTCTGTTATAATGTATAAGGAGCTGATAGTGCAGGTTGAGGCTGAGGGCCTATCCCCATAGGTACATTAGATACCCCTAGAGGTCACTGCCAATTTGTAGACCAATTCATATTTTGAGAGGTGGAGGCAGGCCACTGGGATTGATAGGGATTGCCTTTCCAAATAGGAGTAAAAGGAGAATTTGGCTAGCCATTTCTTGGAAAAGATTGTGCTAGCCAGGATGTCATAGGGAATGGCAGGCTTTGCCAATTTGGGTAGGGTGATTGGCCTTGCCAAGCTGCCCCAAGGTTTTGTTGTTGATTAAACTGTGAGGAAGGAATGAATTGGGATGTGTATTGTGACATACTTGTAAGTTTATCTTGCCACTGTCAACGTTGGTTCATCATATATACTAGTTTTGTTTCTTCCTATGCTTCTTTGAATACTGCTTTCAGCCCAGGTAATGATGGACATTGTTCATTTTCGTGATCTTTAGTACAGATGGCGCACGTCTGAAACATGTCTAATGGGAATTCCCGTTGGTTGTGCTTCTTTCGACAACGTGGGCAGAAGATGGCCAAATTTTGTTCTTCTAAAGCCTGTTTTTGTTTGGCCTATAGGACATCTAGCTATGTTGTAAGAGTTCCCAAGATGTCTGTCTTAAAATCTTCCAGGAGGTTTCCGATCTCCATGTGTATTACACCTCCACTATGTGGTTTGCTTCCTCTGCTCATTGGATCTTGGCTAGCTGCTCCTGTACGTGTGCTTCCCTGTGAACACCTGATACACAAACGAATAATTTCATCATAATCTTCCTAAGAAATATCTCGTTTTCCCATTAAGTTTAGAGTTTCTACCCATTCATCTTTCATTCCTTTAATCAAGATAACTCTTAGGACTTATTTTGGTAGGGCAATGTGTGGAGACCTATGAAAATTATAATTAAATCGTTCTACATATTCTCCTAGCATTTCATTATCTTTTGCAGTCATCTTAAAATTCTCATCTTTCAGTTCCCTAGTTTTACAAAAGTCCTAGTATCTTTTAAGGAAGGAGGTTTTTATTTCATCCCGAGAATTGATGGTTCTCTCCCCTAGACCCATAAACCATCTCAGAGCTACCCCTTTCAGAGTGGAAGGGAATAGTTTCAGCTTTTGGGGGTTGGTGGTATATTCATACCCTCTACAGGGGACATCAATCTCAAACAGAAAAGCATCAGGATCCTCTATGATCATCTCATGGAAGGTTGGAATGCTCTGCAGAGGAATAGCCTTCATAGGGGAATTGGCCACCTGGTCGACTATGGGGTACTCTAATGTCGAGGTTTTACCTTGGGGTGGCTGATCTGCCATTTGATCAAAGATATGCCAATAATCTTTGGGGATTTCAAGGGTTTCTTTTGGAGTAAGCAGAGATTTAGCAACCCGAGTTGACTTTACAGCACTTCCTAGGTCTGGAATCTCAGAAGATCCTTGTTCAGATAGTTGTGGTTTTGCTTTAGTAGCCCCACTAGTTTCTCCTTTTCCTTCTCTTAAGTTACATGATTTTCCATCTTGTAGAGCTTCAGAGTGTAAACTTATTGTAGCTTGAAAAATCTACTATGATCCTCCTACTTGGCTTTGAATCTCAGCATGAGCTGCAGATGGTGAGCCTGTCGCTTGAGGGATAGCAGTAGAAAATTTTACAAGTATAGCCTAGAATCCTATTGATGCTTGAGACTCTGCTCTTCTTATGATTTCATCTATAAAGGTCGTTCTCCCAAGGTTCACTAATCCTTTGGGTTTTGTGGGTTTTGGTGGGGGATTATGCTCTTTTTCTATCTTTTTATTTCTAGTCATTCATAAAAACAAATTCCTATTTAACCTCTAAGGTTTTGCTGTAAAGCGGGCAGGTAAGCAAGCACTTTACTTGCTAGGTACACAGGTTCTTACCTTCTGTTTTTAAAACCCAGTTCTCCTATAGCAAAGAAATAAAAACAATCACTTGAAACACTCTCCTTGGAAACACGCCAAAATGTTGGCTCACTAAGATGTATTTTCACAGGCAATATTAATCCCTACGTTAGTTGTCAACCCGAGGTAAGTCTTTTTATCTCAAGGGTTCCAACATAGTATGTGCAGTGAATCTAGAGGTTATCTAATGATGAATCATTGTAATCACTGTAAGTCTTCAATTCAATTAACACAATTCTGAAAAGAACTATCTATGGAAGAAATACTCTCAACACACACTGCAAGTCTATGCAACTTGTTCCAAAATCAATTGAAACTGAATGCAAATAAGGATTACACTTGGAATTGTTCAAATCAGCTTAAGTAAAGAAACTATGACTATTGAACAACACTGTTAATCTATAACAACCCAAATCAATCTACATTACTCAATTGAACAACAAATAGCGATAAAGGATTCCTGAATGGCAAACGTTCAATATTGCAATCTGTAGAAGTTAATCAGTCTTGTCTCTCAAGATTTATGATAACATCTATTCAAATGAACAACAATCTGCTATCAACACGAATTCACTCATTCTAATCAAAGCGCTACTTAAGTATATCTCACGACTTCACTCTAAATCTAATTGAACAACAGTATTAATCAATATCACAAATCTTCACGATAAATGAAATAACTAAACATTAAATCAATTGCAAACATTGAATATAAAACTATAACACAAAAGAGTAGTGGAACTTCTTGTGACTGGGCCCAGATTCGCCAGAAGCCTCTGCTTAATAAAAACTTAGAATACGAAGATGTATCAAACTCAACCTTCTTTCATTAATTTCAAGTAACAACTGACAGAGTCACTGATATAACAACGTATATGTTTCAAAAAGAATAATCACAGATTATCAAAAGTCTAAACTGTATCTAATTGCCTTTCGTCCCTATATATAACATAAAAGAGAAACTAGATAAAAGTGAATCCTCGGGATCAGGGGATCCTAAGGATTTCGCAATATAAAATCTGATCATGTGATAAAATAGGAATGTTCGAATTGATCCTTGTCTACCCAAGACGCCGTGGATTTTCTCTTTTATGGCCTTGTGTTGTTTTTCCAACTAAACAACTTTTTCCCAATCTACATTTCTGCATACAAAGATAGCAAATAATCAGTTTTTCATACTAGATTTGCCTATTATATCACGAAATAGTTTCATCCAACTTTAGCCGATAATCTATAAATGGAGATAATCGTATAAGGATGAATGATAAATGAAGCATTTTATGAAGAGAAATCATACCTTTTTCTTGTCCCAACAATTTCTAAGAGAGCATCTGTTGTATGCCAAGCTTAGCAAAAGAAACCAATGCAATTTCTTTGAGACAAAGGTACATTACTTGGGGCATGTTGTTTCCAAGGAAGGTATAACAGTCAATCCAGAAAAGATAAGGGTTATCATGGAGTGGGAAGCTCCTAGAAATGTGGATGGGGTAATATCATTTATGGGGCTGGCAAGTTATTATAGGAGGTTCATCAGGAACTTTTCTCAAATTGCATATCCTATTATGTCACTGTAGAGGCAAGGTAATAAATTTGAATGGAAATAGGAATGTGTAGCAATTTTTGAGCAGTTGTTGAAAAATGCTCTAGTTCTAAAGATTGTAGATCTGGATAAAGAGTTTGTGGTGTGTACAGATTCTTGCAAGAGAGAACTTGGTGGAGTCTTCGTGCAGGAAGGATAGCTAGTGTGCTATGAGTCATGAATGTTGGGTGTGTGTTATATTCTTTCCATGACTACTTGCACGCACTGAATACATGACAACCACTCATGCAAGCAAGGAAGTAGTTTGGTTGCAGAGATTGTGTTCAAGTATGGGGTTAGTACAACAAGCTATAAGGATAGACTATGAAATCCAAAGTGCAATTTTCTTGGCAAAGAAACCCTCTTATCATTCAAAGACAAAGCACATTGATGTTCAGTATCACTTTGTGAGGGATATGGTTGAGGACAAAAAGGTGTTGATGGTAAAGGTGGACACTTTGAAGAATGTTGCAGATGCATTGAAAAAGTCTATGAGCACTGAGAAGTTTTCTTGGTGTAGAGAAACAATGGGTGTTGCAGGGTTGGACCAATGACTAAGCTCTCCCATGACCCCGTGTTTGGAAAAGAAAATAACAAGCGGGATAATGTTGGGTTTGTGTTATATTCTTTCCACGACTAGTGGCATGCGTAGGAGGGTCATAGGGTGGCGCTAGCCATCCCTATTCATTGCATTGGGTGCAGTAGGGGTATCATGGGGGGGCGCATTCCCCCCCTGTCGGGGGGTTTCAAGACCCTATATTAGGCAGGTGGACCTACCTATAGCCTTTTGCATGGGTTTTGCACATGGTTTTGGAATGATGGTTTTATGCCCATGGTATTTAGTAGATTCAGTAAAGGGAACTACGATTATGTTCTAATTCAGGGATAATGGATTGGGGTGTATGAATGCTTAAACATGTATATATATGTATTGTAAAATTGAAAGGAATATAATGAAAAATCAATCTAGTAGTCTCGTTTTTGGGATCTAGGTGAAATCTCTATGTATTTGTTTTTTATATTCTCGTCATTGTTTATTTCCTGTTTTTTAGCATTCGTCTGTAGGTAATTTATGTACAGGGTTAAAACCTACAATGAAAATTGAATGAGCATGAGTAGAATTATCTAACACATGATCTTGAGTTGGCAATGATCATCCATGCATTGAATATGTGGAGCCACTATCTTCTTGGAAAGATATTTGTATTGGTGATTAATCACAATGGCTTGATATACTTGTTCGATCAACCAAACATGAATGCCAGGTAAGCTAGATTGTTGGAAACTATCAGTGAGTTTGAATTTAAGACCGAGTACATCAAAGGAAAGGAGAAGAGGGTTGCAAATGCTCTTAGCAAGAGAGCGCAGGTGAATCATATAAAAACTAGAAGTTCTTATGGGACAAACTTACAGGATCAGATCTTACAGGCATGACAATAGGATGATAGGTATAGAGACCTTATGTACAGGTTACAGTAGGATATAGGTGATTAGGATGTAGACTATCATCTTACAACAAATGGTTTGATCAGATTTATGGATAAGATCTATGTGTCGAATGATAGTGAGCTCGAGAATACTATCTTGTGATAGTTTCATGCAAAATCGTATTTAGGTCACCCAGGATACCAGAAGACATTGACAATAGTGAATAATTTTTATCATTGGACGAATCTGAAGAAGAATGTGGCAAAGTTTGTGTCTAGATGCTTAGACTTTCAATAGGTAAAAACATAGTGTAAGCATCCAGGTGGTTTACTACAATCGATTATGATTCTAGAGTGGAAATGGGAAGTCACTTCCATGGATTTCATCATAGGTTTGTCAAGGACATCTAAAGAACATGATTCTATCATGGTTGTGGTAGACATGTTAACAGAGGTAACACACTTCATTTTAGTGAAGTCTACTTATTCAGCTAATGATGTAGCACAGGTCTCAATCATAGATGTAGTGAGCCTGCATAGTGTTCCAAGGAAAATTGTGTCATACAGGGATGCTAAGTTCACTTCCATGTTTTGGAAAGAGTTGTTTGCAGGTTTGGGTATAGAGTTGGCCTTTAGCACAATGTGTCATCCATAGACAGATAGACAGACAAAGAGGGTCAACAGGATATTGGAGGACATGTTAAGGATATATGCGATGCATCATCATAGGAGATGGGTGGAGTACCTTCCATTGGTTTAGTTTTCTTACAACAATGGGTATCTGGAGTCACTCAAGATGAGTTCGTTCGAGGCACTCTATCAGCATAGTTTTAATACTCCCATTAGTTGGAGTGATCCAGTGAACATAATGTTGATAGGACTGGACATGTTGGTAGTCTAGATGGAACATGACAAACATAAAATTTATGCAGATCAGAACAAGATGTTTAAGGAGTTTCAAGTTGGGTAACATGTGTACTTGTGCATCAAGCCCAAGAAGAGCTCCTTGAGGATTGGATCATGTGCCAAGATGGGACCTCAGTTTTGTGGACCTTTCAAGATTCTTGAAAGGATTGGACCAGTAGCCTATTGACTTGCACTACCTACAAAAGTGAAAGTCCATGATGTTGTCCATGTGTCATTGCTTAAGAAGTATGTTAAATATGTTGATCATGTGATTGACTGGTTTGTATTGCAGGTGAAGCAAGAAGGAGAATTCCAACTGAAACCTCAGTGTATTTTGCAAATAAATATGCTCATGCATCGGAACCAAGAAATGAAGCAAGTTAAAGTGTATTGGAAGCACTTTGGGCCCGATGAGGCTACATGGGAGATGGTTGATCAGATGCGGGCTATGTATCCTTCTCTATTCGTTGGTTGAGTGAATTTTTTTGGCATATGTTTTGATATGATATTTTGGTATATGTATATATGTAGATGGATGTGAATACTACCATGAGTTGTGTTATAAAGATCCAATAAGTGGTATGGGTGTCATGTAATTATGGTTTTCATGTTTTTATGTTTGTCATGTTGGTTTCTTCTCAGCAATTTGATCATTGTAAATATTGCATTCAGCTAAGTGATAAATATCTGTGGGCAATATGCCCTTCTTACAACAATTTTATTGGTTGTATGTTTCATTGAAAATCGAGGACAGTGTTCCCCCGAAGGGGGAGGGTTCTATAACAACCCTCTTCAAAATTCCATGTAAATAAAGTTAATAAAGGAAAAATAATAACCAAGGTCATGGGACACTTATTTCAAGTTGATTGTTTGGTAAAAACATCCTAGTGTGGGTGTTCATTTGGTTTATTATGACTAAGGAAATTGGCAAAGGCAATGGAAAAGGATTTGGAAAGGCAAGTGGCATTATTGGCATTTTATTTATAAAAATAATGAAAATTAGGAGAAAAGGAAGGTGAAAGGTCACATGTTGTATGTGAGGAGGAAAATGAAGGAAAAATAATAGAAAATGAAGAAAATGGAGGCCTCATTAATGAAAAGTCTTTTGAGGATCAAATTGTAGCTTTTTGTCAGCTCAGTTTTAGAGCTTTCTTTATTCTGTCCCTTTGATACTCTTGAACACTTAGAACATTCTTGGAGCACTCTAGCATTAGAGGAAACAAGGAAAAGGAAGGAAAATAAATCCTTAGGAAGAAAATATCAAGCAAGGAAGAGCAGTATCAAGCGACTACAATGAAATTAATTACAAGTATCGAGTTGCATGTATGATTTCCTTGCTAGTTTTGGGATGCATGGCACATGCATGTGTGTTCTTGGTTCTCTTGTTATCATTAGCATGAGTTTTTCCAGGGGTGACAATGTTTTTCAACCTTACCTTTCCATTTCCGGATAGTCATGATGTGATGCGGTTCTCTTGTGTGGTTGAGTTGGATTGCCATATGGATTCAAAGCTGATCGGGGTGGTCTCAAGATTGATCACAAGGCCTAGGTAGGGATATACGATAAAGCTTGATTGTGAATACCCTTGATTGGGCATACAAATCCCTTGACTAGTAATGGTGGGATACATGGTAGAGACTAGAGGGTGGTGACCTTGTATGCCTAGGAATCCCTTAACTAGTAATGGAAGGATAAACGGTAAACATGAGAGGTTGAGATGGATAAACTCCTCATTTTTTAGGTGGAGAGATCTGGAGGCATTCGTGTGTGTTTAGGGCCTAGTGATCTGGTGAGATTGTGATAAAGCATGGTGGTATTGATGAGGGTTTTGGGCCTAGGAATCCCTTGGTGGCATATATAGTAAACCTTGAGGAAGCCCAAGTTGGTTTTGTTATGAGTCCCACAATCATGCTTGGAATATGGCATGGGGGTGATTGGCTGAAAGAAAGGTTTGGTTCAACCCAATCTATGGTTGGGTGTTTTGTGGAAGTCCTTGACTTGGTTGGCTTATGCATTCATTAATAATATCTCCTTCTCCTTTGGTATTTCATGTGTAAATTTACTTGTTCATATGTGGTTTTTATGGTTGTTATATCCTTGTTATCTCTATTGGCTATATGATGGTTATGAGTATGTTCTATGACAGACTTGATGTATGGATCTTATCATGTTTTGATTATCAAATGAATGAACAATGAATATAGACCTAATAGATGATAATGCATCT
Source organism: Pinus taeda (assembly GCA_000404065.3). NCBI lineage: Eukaryota > Viridiplantae > Streptophyta > Pinopsida > Pinales > Pinaceae > Pinus > Pinus taeda. The sequence continues at coordinate 20,789 of APFE031559266.1, forward strand.
ATTGTGATAAGGCATCAATGCTTCTTTACGAATCTCAAATAAGTATGAGACCCCTATGCTCAGATATGTTGTTATGACCTGTAGATTACATATTTGTGATATATTTGACGAAATGCATATCATGGCTAGTAGGGGTCCAGTCAAGCGCTTGATCAATTTTTTGTAATAGTAGCTTGATTTCATGGTTATGTATCATTTCTGAAAGTTTCATGATGTTCTAGGAAGTTGCCTAAGTCCTGGCCCTGAAAAGTGGCACATAATTCAGGGTCACTGACTCAGAACTACCTGAAAAAGTCCACAGTCGTTGGCATGCCTTATTGTGGGAGTGAATAGAAGGCCTCAGTTGCATGCATGACTTGTAATGGGAGCGGCTGAGGGTCCAGATTAGCAAAATGACAACTTGTTCAGGGGTTAAGCACCTAGAATGGTTGGTTACCTTTTGAAGGTTTTGTATCTCTTGAGGAAGTTTAAATTGGTTTTTTTTGCCAATTCCACTTCCTTAACTATGAACGGGGAGTTGAATCACATCATAGTAGCCTCTCATCACCTATTTACTCTAGTGGACCGATTAGCTTGGATAAATGTGGGAGGAGGGGTGTTACAAGTACTTAGTGGAGTTCCACGTCTCACTGTATCCTTACTTCTTTCTTGTGTCTCTTCTTAGATCTGGTTCCTTCAACACAATTAATTCTTAACTCATGTTTCCAAGTCCTATTGGAATTTTTCCACCCTTATCCTTTCCTAGTGTAACATCCCTAGGTTAAGGTTCCATGTAATAAATGGGCATTATAAAATGAAAAAAAAAACAAGTTCATGTGACACGTACTCCAAGTTGAATGAGGGGGGGAACATTACATTGGGAGTCACTTGCAATTAACTATTTATTACCTATGGAAATTGGCATTGGCATTAGCATTGGGAAAATGTAAAGTGTAGTAAATGACAATTAATACAAGAAATAAAGGAAAATAAGAGAAAACTAAGATGAAGAGACAAGAATATGCATTCAAGGGAAAATGAAGGAAAAAGGAGAAGAAAAGAAAAATAAAAAGGAGAGAGAAAATTCACACACACTCTTGGACGTTATAGCATTCACTTGGAGAAGAAGAGAGTGAGAGGGAGAAAAAGCAAGGAAAGAGAGGGAGTGTAAGAGGAAGTTTGGGCAACAGCAAGCAAGGGGAGAAAATAGTTTTGGATTTGCAGGTAAAGTGTGCATGTATGATTTAGCATGTTGGGATTTGATGCATGGTCTATGCATCAATTTTGTAGAAATTCCTTGTAGATTCAAATTGAAAATTGTAATATGCTAAAACAATTGACTTTAACCTCATCAGTAGAAACAATAAACGATCAATGAAATCATGAAGCATATAAGATAAAGAATTAAATCAACACATTACTATTGCATTCCTAAAAACTCCAACTATCTGTATATTGCATTAGTCAAAGAATCTGGATGAATACAATATGCTATGCTCAACCTTGAGCTCAACTTGCACAAGTATTTTCTATCCTCTGCCTGAATTACTACCTTTCGACAATACTTAGCCAAATTCCTAGCCTTCCAAGCTCCTACTTCCTTTCTCTCACAAGTTCCACGCACAAACGTGTGCTTCCTATTGCTTGGTCTCACTAACTCATGCTCACCAAAACAATGATTAAACTAGTACCTTCATTGCTCCTTTTAAAGGAAATTCGAATGGTTAAAATTAATGAGTTTTATAATTAAGGAATGATTTATTTTAGGCCTTCTTCTGACTGCACACACCATTGATTTAATTTATATGATTTTACAATTGATATTACACTGTCCCTGAACTCCAATCCCAACTGGGTCTTTCTCTGATCTGACATGTATGGCTTAATTATGAGTGAATATCTAGTTTACTGGTTGATCACTGTAGGCAACACCACACTACACTTCAGGTAGCACCCCACTGTTCGACAAGAAACACCCCACTACTGCAGGTTACTCCCCACTAATGTAGGTTACACCCCACTACTGCAGGTTACACTTGACTACTATAGGTTACACCCTAGTACTGCAAGTTACACCCCACTACTAGACCTCTCACTAATTCCTCCATCGATTGGAACTAGTGTAACTGACTTTAACTCGGTTAGACTGAATTCAATAATTACAACTCAAAATAAACTCAACTCAAATTAACTGAGGTAACTAAGTCAAATTAACTTAGTTAACTATTACAAGTTGTCATGAGATGTGGAGTTACAATTTTATTCCCAATTTAATTCAAGGACAAATTAAATTAGTATTTTTTCTTGATGTTATTTTTAACATTTCTTGTTTCTATTTTCAACACTCCCTCTCAACAAGAAATTTATTCAACTCTACCCTGATCTAGTACCTTTTGAATGTTCTGCATGCAACACTTGCCATTGTTGTTGTTACTACTACAGCATCTGCAACAAAAAAGCATCCAAACTAAATAAAATGAATCAACTGTGTCTGCAACTGTCTACTGGGAACATTGTGTTGTTGTTGACTCTTCTACTGAGCCTCCTGCTCTGCTATCAACACTACTATACACTTCTCAGTATCTAAATGACACTGGTCCTCCCACTACTAAATACTATGTGCACCCGTAGCAAGGTAATGATCCATGAGACAAACACATCTCCATGGATCCGGCCCAATTTTTGCAACTCTTGGGACTATTGCTTCACATCACCCCACCTCACACCAAGAGGTATAATTTCATGCAAAGCAAACTCTAATCTACTCATACTTCTACTGCTACTACTATGTTGCTTCTTTTGTACTTCTACTGCAACTACTGCAATAATGAGTGTGATCTTCCCATATTTTGAAGTACTAGCTTCCATAGGGATGCTCCCTCTGAAGATAGACTCCCTCTAAGTCTTGATATCCCTATGGGAAATCTCTCTACTCCCTCCTATAAACTTGCATTGTCCTCCTGCACTAGAAATTGGACTGCAAATCTCTATGTTGGGAATCTCCTGGCTGGAATTGCACCTGCATACTGCAACTGGGAAATTCACATTGCTTGTGTCACTGCAACTAGTTCTGCAACTGTCTCCTAGGTACTAACTGAAAATAGTTATGCAGCTTTCATTTGGATGATTTCCTTCACTTGCTGACATTTAATATTCTACTATAATACTGTGGTCTCCTGTAGAAAAGGTGTTGGTCTTGCTGCAACAATCTAGAATTGATCTGACTGATCTCCTTGTTGCAACTACGTTGAACCCTTCCTAAATCTCCGCACTCCTAGGACTAATAATCTACATCGCTCTACCTCACTCCTAGAGGTATAGTTGCATGTGATCCCTCATCTTACTTGGCTCAAACTCTCCTCCTACTGGAGGTCTCTGACAAGTCCTCTTCATCATCATCCTCCTAGTCAACCCAACTTCTAACTGGATGAGGCTTCCTCCTGAGAGATAAATCGTGCTCTCTATCAACCAAAACATCTCTAATACCTTCCTTTCTCCTCAAGGCTATGCATGCATCTTCCTCTAATGTGTAGAGGCTCTCAACCCTGACACAAAATTGCTTGAGTTGACATGAAGCAAGATGCTTGAGGTAAGACTTCACATCTCTGAAGACTGCCTCATACCCATTGTCTTCAACCCTCAATTTCTTCATCAATCAAGTTTATTTTCTTAATGGATATTACCAAATAGCTTATTCAGATTCTTCCACATAGAAAAGGGAGTCTCTTTTCCATGTAGTTTGAAGGCTATGTGATCTCAAACACCCTCTAGGATGATCCTCCTAGATCTTTCTACACTTTTCTTCCACTCTACTAGATCTTTATCATCAAATGTTGGAGGCTTCAAGATATCATGATATATGAATTCCTTCCAAGCAATATAATTCAAAATAACCTCAAGGGAATATTCGAGCCTCGATCCATAGAACGACATCCTGCGAGCTTTGAAGAATGATCTTGCAAATTCTATTCACCTACAAAGAAAACCTCAAATTCTTCTCTTCTATCATGATTTCAGCTCTGACACCATGTAGAAATTTCTACAAATCTAGCTTTGATACCATGTAGAAATTCCTTGTAGATTCAAACTGCAAATTGTAATATGCTAAAACAATTGACTTGAATCTACTCTACTCATTAGTGGAAACAATAATCGCTCGATGAAATCACGAAGCATATAAGAGAAAGAATTCAATCAACACACTGCACAATGATTTCCTGGGGAAAGTCACAGCTAAAAACCCCTCCTATCTGTATATTGCATTAGTTAAAGAATCTGGATGAATACAATATGCTCTGCTCAACCTTGAGCTCAACCTACACAAGTATTTTCTATCCTCTTCCTGATTGACTCCCTTTAGCCAATACTTAGCCAAATTCCTAGCCTTCCAAGCCCCTACTTCCTTTCTCTCACAATCTCCACACACAAACTTGTGCTTCCTATTGCTTGGTCTCACCAAATCGTGCTCACCAAAACAATGATTAAACTTGTTCCTTCATTCCTCCTTTTAAAGGAAATTTGAATGGTTAAAATTAGTGATTTTTCTAATTAAGGAATGATTTAATTTAGGTATTCTTCTAAATGCATGCACCATTGGTTTAATTTAGATTATTTTAAAACTGATAGTACATTATCCCTAAACTCCAATCTCAATTGGGTCTTTCTATGATCTGACATGCATGAGTTAATTATGAGTGAATCCTCAGTTTACTGGTTGATCATTGTAGGTAGAAACACACTGCACTTTAGGAAGAACCCCACTATTCAACATGCAACACCCTACTATTGCAAGTTACACCCCACTACTATAGGTTACACCCCACTACTGCAGGTTACACCCCACTACTAGACCTCCCACTAATTCCTCTGTCCGTTGGAACTAGTGTAATTGAATTTAACTTAATTAGACTGAATTAAATAATTACAACTCAAATTAAACTAAACTCAAATTAACTGTGCTAACTAAGTCAAATTAAATTAGTTAACTATTACAAGTTGTCATGAGAAGTGGAGTTACAATTTTATTCCAAATTTAATTCAACGACAAATTAAATTAGGATTTTTTCTTGATGTTATTTTTAACAATTCTTGTCGTTATTTTCAACAAATTTATTGGTCATGTTTGTTGTCATTGCCACGTGATTTTCCTGGATTAACAGTGATGTACAACCTTGCCTTTTCCACTTCCTAGATAACCATGAAGTAGTGGGTTCCCTATTTTTGTTAAGATTTTGATTCCAGGTAGATTTTGGATCCTGTTTGAGGTGGTCTCAGGAAAATTCCCAACATTTATGGGTGGAGATGGCTTTCTCTTGGAAGTCTTGGTAGGTGGGTGGAGACAGGAAAATTCCTCTGGGTATGGTGAAGAAAGTTTGAGGCATCCAAGCTTGTTTTGGTTTTGGTGATTTCTAGTCCTGTTTAGATGAAATCACTATGGTTGAGGGTAGAGGTGGTTTAGCCTATGGATTCCCTGGTTGGTTTTGTTTTATTTTATCCCTTGTGATCCTACATTCATTCTTGGATGGCATGGGGGTGATTGGCTAAAAGAAAGATTTGGTTTAGCCTAATTTATGGTCGGGTGGTACATAGAAGTCCCTGACTTGGTTGGATTTATGCATATGTTATTATGTGTTATTTCTTATTGAGATCAATGAGCACATGTATTGGTTATTGTGTTGATTTTATGACTGGTTTTTCATGGATTCATTCTAGTTAAATGTTGGTTATAGGCATGGTACATTCTTATTGTGTGATGTGCTCTTGTTATGGATCTTTTTCATGGTTTGATAAGTTATTGAATGGTTATATGAATGCATGAGCTAACTAGTGTTTGATATAACTAGCTTAAGAGGGAATGCACCTTCTTGATGATTCTATAATGAAACTAAGGAAACAATGAACATATATGCATTCATGTCCTATAGTTACTATGTTTACCATGTGTTTTTTTAAATGTTTATCATGTGTCTAGCAAGTTTGGGCAATATCTGAGCCTAAGTATAGATTATGTAGACTTGTGATCATGATATACTGGGTTCTAGAAAGTTTAGGGTAGTGGTCTGTAGGCTAACCTTGAAATTTTTTCATTGAATCCATGGATGTAGGCACAGAACTGGAATATTTTGGTTGTAGCCACATGGAGGATGGTTTGTGTGTGCGGCTAGAGACTTCTACCCACATGGATAAGATTGCATGTGTGTGGTTAGTTTGTAAATTTAGGTAAAAGGATAGTTCCAACTTAGGGAAAGATCATCAATGGATGTTTGCTGACATATGGGTGATCAAGTGTCCTTGGCAGGTGGCAGTAAGTTTCAGGATGGTAGACCCCACTTCCAAACTGGAACTTGGCTGTTGGGTCATGCCTAGTAACTCACGTCTCATCTTTACCCTGGTGAGCTTGTAAAAGCAGGTAAATTTGGGGTAGGGAGTTACAAAGTGGTATCAGAGCGAGGTTGCAACATTGGACCTCGGGGTAGATGCAAATTGTTATGCATGCATGTCATTTGTCTATATGTTTACCATGCATGCATGTTATCTCTATATTGTTATGGTTAAGATATCCATGTATGTGTTGGTATGCTCGTGATGTTGTATTATGCTAATATGAATTAGCTTGTGAAGATGCAATAGTCTCTTCAACAAAAAGTTGAGGTAATTCTTTTGATTATGCTTTTATTTATCTAACAATGACATACTACAGGAAATACAAGACCAAGGGATGAAGAAAAGAATAGTTTAGTACAGTTCATATGACTCCCCATATAGGCCAGAAGAGACATTGGTGGGATGGGAGAGATTAGTTGAGCAGCAGAGAGAGGGAGACTCTCCTGATTTATCATATACATTGAAAATTTTGAAGGTAGAGATCATAAGTTGCAAGGTAGACAATGAGAGGTTGATTGAAGCACAAGAAAGGCTTGCAAAATCTCAAGAAAAGCATGTCAAGGTTAATGCAACCATCCTCTAGAGACCTTTAAATTTGTAGAAGCAAGGACAACTCAGGATCAATCATGGGGATAGAAAGGAAGAAAATACTAATGATGCAAATGGAAGCAAGTTGTAGAAAAGGTATAGAATAAAATGTGATGATATAGTAAAGAGTGGCAGATCTTTGAGGACAACTAATAAGTGGGCTAGTACTCATGGATTTTATTCTAGCTCTACTTCCGGGAGACATCATCATAGAAAATTTTAGGGGCGAATGTTCGCCCTTTGGCGAAATTAAGGGGTTCTAAATTTTTAGTGGGCGAATATTTTCTATCATATTACATTTTTACAAATCACCTCAAATAGCCCACCTTTTATTAAGGGAGAGGGTAAAAAATGTAAATTTAGCCCTTGAAATTAGGAGTTAGAACCTTCCATTCGCCCATTTTCAAGAATAGGTTTTATTTAAGTGAATCCATTCACCCATTTTCAAGAATAGGTTTTATTTAAGTGAATCCTATGGGCCAAAGGCCCAAATACCATATTTATAAAAAGAGGTATGGTAAATTAATAAAAATATAAATAAATGAGAGGTATGTAAATAAATAAAACATTTTTTATATTTACTCCATAAGTCACCTTATATACATGCAAGGGTGTAAACAAATAAAAATACAAGTAAAGTGGAGGTATGGTAAATAAATAAAACATCTTTTTATACTTACTCAAAGGTATGGTA
>APFE031559266.1:28453-43208 GCA_000404065.3 Pinus taeda
GTTTGTGTGTGTGGCTAGAGACTTCTATCCACATGGACAAGATTGCGTGTGTGGTTAGTTTGTAAAGTTAGGTAAAAGGATAGTTCCAACTCATGGAAAGATCATCAATGGATGTTTGCTGACATATGGGTGATCAAGTGTCATTGGGAGGTTGCAGTAAGTTTCAGGATGGTAGACCCAACTTCCAAACTGGAACTTGGATGTTGGGTCATGCATAGTAACTCACGTCTCATCTTTACCCTGGTGAGATTGTAAAAGCAGGTAAATTTGGGGTGGGGAGTTACAAAGTGGTATCAGAGCGAGGTTGCAACACTGGACCTCAAGGTCGATGCAAATTGTTATGCATGCATGTCATTTGTATATATGTTTACCATGCATGCATGTTATCTCTATATTGTTATGGTTAAGATATCCATGTATGTGTTGGTATGCTTGTGATGTTGTATTATGCTAATATGAATTGGCTTGTGAAGATGCAATAGTCTCTTCAACAAAAAGTTGAGGTAATTCTTTTGATTATGCTTTTATTTATCTAACAATGACATACTGGAGGAAATACAAGACCAAGGGATGAAGAAAAGAATAGTTTAGTACAGTTCATATGACTCCCCATACAGGTCGAAAGAGACATTGGTGTGATGGGAGAGACTAGTTGAGCAGCAGAGAGAGGGAGACTCTCCTGATTTAGCATATACATTGAAAAGTTTGAAGGTAGAGATCATAAGTTGCAAGGTAGACAATGAGAGGTTGATTGAAGCATAAGAAAGGCTTGCAAAATCTCAAGAAAAGCATGTCGAGGTTAATGCAACCATCCTCTAAAGACCTTTAAATTCGTAGAAGCAGGGACAACTCAGGATCAATCATGGGGATAGAAAGGAAGAAAATACTAATGATGCAAATGGAAGCAAGTTGTAGAAAAGGTACAAAATAAAATGTGATGATATAGTAAAGAGTGGCAGATCTTTGAGGACAACTAATAAGTGGGCTAGTACTCATGGATTTTTTTCTAACTCTACTTCCAGGAGACATCATCATCATCAATGCTAATATCATTATAGCACGAGTGATAAAGGAGTACTTTTGAGAAGAGTTAAAGAAAGCTAAGCCTCCTACCTTTGATGGTGAGTAGACAAAGTCAGAAGATGTAGAAAAATGGTTGCTTGGGATGAGGAAATTATTTTGACTTCATGATTACTCTAATAATATGAAAGTCGAGGTAACTACCTTCAATCTCAAGGGATAAGAAAATATATAGTTTGAATATGGAAATCATGTTAGAGGTATCAGGGAAGAGGAGCTGATTTGGGAATAATTTGAAAGGCTCTTCAGGAATAGGTGCATGTCTGAGAGGTATTATGATGGAAAGGCTAAGGAATTCTATGAGCTCAAGATGGGTTCCATGAAAAATGAAGAATATACAACCAAATTTGTAGAGATGTTTAGATATGTGCCCTATCTCAAGGATGAGAAAGAAAATATCCAAAGGTTCAACAATGGATTCCCATTATCATTTAAAGACCTGATTGCATTTGATGAGCCTTAGTCATTGGAGGAAGTTAGCACGAATTTGAAGAAATATTATGAGTAGTCAAAGCACAAGACTGAGTTCAAGTGTGACTAGAATGGTAGAGCGAAGACTAAATAAAAATGGCATAAGAAGTAAGGAAGATCTCAGGATGCAAGTGAGAAGGAAAATGTGGCTTGAAATGAGGAGCCTAATGTAGCTAAGAAAGGACACGGGTCTTAGCTGTGGAGTAGCAGAACAAAGGAAATGGTAGAGAACCATTGCGATATTGGATATATGGTGGAGATAATTGCAGGAGGAATTGTCCATTGCATAAGGGTAATTAGGCCTTAGATCTACAGTTCTCAGGAGGCACATATAGTTGGCGATGTAGGTTAGAGCATTCCCAAGATCTATGTGGTAGTTGATAAGAGGAAAGCATAGCAAGGAATTGTTGAAGAGAGGTGAAGGGGATTAGTTCTCAGATTTCCTGGAGGTTGTGGGTTGAGATGGTAGTCCCCAAAGCCATAAACAACTTGGGAAGAGACCGATATTGAGTTAATATTTTCAATGGAATAAACTCATTCTATGGAGCTGAGTAATAGAGAAAGTTAAAGTGCATGGACACACTTTTGGGTCGAGGAAGCTACATGGAAGATGGTTGATCAAATGCAAGCATAATAGTCAGTTTCCAGTTATATTTGAACTCGTCAAGGGAATTGAAATACCTTGAGAGATGATACGTGCATGTGTTCACATGCAAGGTAGTGTGCTTGGTACAATAGGGTAAGGAAACTGGTATATTATTATATTTATTAATGCACTAACAATTGAGTGTTTATGACAATATGATGCAAGGAATTGCATGGAAAAAGAGATTGCCATAAGATATTGAAGAAGGCTCAGGATGAGCTTCTATTTATGAACCCTTGGAAGCACTGGGAACACATCGGGATTGATTCATGGTGTATGTTGAAAGTTTTTTTCTTTCGGTGTTTCATGATTTGTCTGTGCTTGATTTGCAATTTTGGCTATGACTGGTGCATGACCATGCCACTTTGTTTGTGGTTGCTTGGATTTCTATGTTTTTCTTCATCTTTTCTTCTCGTCTTTTCCTTTTATGTTTGAGGGTCTTGGGAATTGGTTGGGAAAAGAGGAAATGTAAAGGAGCTCGGGGAGATATGAGTAGTACCCAATAGGAAATATAAGACTTGGATGAAGCCCAATGCATGAATAAATGGCAATTGAAGGCAAGAATATGACAACTAGTTGGGTTGGTTGGGTCCATAGGATAAAGGGAAAATGGAAAGACAATAATAATAAAGGTAATCAGGAAAGGTAAAGTAAATGGGCTTGAGGTAACATACACCTTTGCCAAGTTGGAAATTGTTTTTCTTAATATTGTGCATGCATTGCATAGATAAAGGAGTTTCTCTTAATCTTTACCTTATGAAATATATATATATATATATATAGATAGATAGATAGATAGATAGATATATGCCATTGGCTGACAAGGTTGTCAGGGATCATTCTTGTGGAAGAATGATTTTTTTATGTAGGTGAATGTCATTAAAAGGTTCCTTGTTTATGAGGAATCAAGTGGGTAGAGTAGCCCTGAAAGATCTATGATTTTAGTATGATGTGGATATGATTTTGATATTATGTGTTTATAACTATGCCTATGTTTATGCTATGAACATGGAATGTTGAAGGATATATCAAAAAAATTAAAGTAGTGTGATTTGTCACATGCTAGGACAAGCATGGATAATTAAAAACATGATAGATCCTAGATTTGGATTGTAAATGCACACAGTAAGTCGTGGGGAAGATAGTAGAGGAAAGAATGCCTAGTATAGATGGTGTGGTCTTTAGACGTGTAGTATTGTTGTTGTGTACATGTTGTGTTGTGTACATATTATAATGTGCCATGTGAGTTGTGTTGTATCATGTGTATATGTGAAGGTGTTGTGTTGTACATTATGTGTAGTTGTATGTGTCATATAATGTGTTGGGATAGGAATGTATGGGAATGACTGGATGCCCTTGTTGTTGATATTGAGGTTAGAAGTGGTATAGTCTTTGGATGCCCTTGTTGTTGATAATGAGGGTGGAGGTGGTATAGCCTCTGGATTCCCTTATTGTTGATATTGAAGGTGGAGATAATATCGTCTCTAGATTCCCTTGTTTCTTTGGGAGAGAAGAGAAGAGAAGGCACTAGGTGCTTGTCGGGTTTGGCAACTGATCTAGTGTGTGCACATGGTCAAAGAGAAGAGAAAGCATTGGGTGCTTGTTATTTTTGGTAAACGATCCACTGTGTGTATGGAAAGAAAAAAGAACAAAGCCAGAAGCAAAGAATAATTTGAAAGATAAATATCAATATTTTATTTCATTTTTTAATTTCAAAATTATGAACATAATCTATGATTTGGATTTATGATGGTTGAGTTTTGAGCTAACCGAATGTGATATTTTTATACACAATTATTTGATCAAGGAGCTAATTTGACTTGTCGTGACAAAAATGAAACAAAATTGCAAGTGTCACCTTATTGATGAGCTACTAATGAGGTATGATTTGAATTTATTATAATTCCTTTTGAATTTGATGGAAATTATGTGCTTGGTACAAGAAATCATGGAAAATGCATGGTTGGAAATGGCTGCAAGAGTGTTATCAACAACAATAAAAGGAATTAGAGCATGCAATAGTATATTAGTAAAGCACTTCAGGAGTAGGGCCATTGTGGGACACTGGTATCCAATAATGTCCATTGATTGCCATAAGCATGTTATGACTAGTATGATGGTTTTGAGGTAGGGGTATGCCTTGGTTTTTGGGCCTCCCGATGCGAGGAAACCTTTCCAAGGAATGGATCTCCTGAGGAAATGGAAGGTAGAGAAGGGGATGCCTGAACTTAGAAGGTGAGTGACTCCACGGAAGGGGTTGACCGTATTGCCCGAGGGACCAGAAAGCAGAGAAGGGAAGGTCAGGGAATAAATTTGTTTTTGTCATTAACATTTCTAGTTGGAATCAAAAGCACATTTGGAGTGTGCCCAGAAACAATGAGTCAGTAATTGTTCATTGAGATAACAAGGAGCACAACAATTGTAGCGTTGGATATTAATGCAGGCTTTGATTTCACCATTGGATTCTAGACTTCTTGGGAAGGAGGTGAATCCCTGGTACTACTTTTGAGGACGAAGGTGTAAGCCTTTGGATCCCCTTATTGCTGATGCAGGCATCATATCCTTTTATTTGTTGGTTGAAGCAAATATGTATATCATTGTAAATATTTTATCGATTTATGTTTATAAAGCTCCATAAGCAATATGTTTATTTTTTGGTTGAAGCAAATGTGCATAGGTATATATCATTGTAAATACTATATCAAGTTGTCTTTATAAATATCCATAAGTAGTATGTCTTGTCATAAGTGTCATATAATGCTGATTACAGTGTTCCCCCAAGGGGGGTGGTTGTAACAACCCCAAGTTAAAGTTTCATGTAATAAATAGGCATTATAAAAGGTAAAAATAAAACCAATGTCATGGGACATGTATTCCAAGCTGTATGAGGGGGCAAAAAATTACATTGGGAGTCACTTGCGATTAATTATTTATTGGCTAGGTAAATTGGCACTGGTATTGGCATTGGGAAAAGGAAAAGGGAAATAAATGGAAATTAATACAAGAAATAAAGGAAAATAAGAGAAAATTAAGATGAAGAGACAAGAATATGCATGTAAGGAAAAATGAAAATAAAATAAAAATAAAAAGGAGAGAGGAAATTGACACACAAGGCTTGGACATTCTAGTATTCACTTGGAAAAGAAGAGAGCAAGAGGGAGAACAAGCAAGGGGAGAAAGAAAACAAGGAGAGCAATGGAGTGCAAGAGGAAGTTTCGATAACAACAAGCAAGGGAATAAAATAGTTGTGGATTTGCAGCTAACAGTGTGCATGTGTGATTTAGCATGTTGGGATTTGATGCATGGTCTATACATCATTTTATTAGTCATGTTTGCTATCATTGGCATGGGATATTCCTATATTGACTGTGATGTATAGTCTTGCCTTTGCCATTTACTAGATAGCCATGATGTAGTGGGTTCCCTGTTTTGGTTAATCTTTGTATTGCGGGTAGATTTTGAATCTTGGTTGAGGTGGTCTTAGGAAAATTCCCAAGGGTTGATGGTGGAGATGGTTTTCTCCTGGAACTCTTGATAGGTGGGTGGAAATAGGAAAATTCCTTTGGGTATGGTGAAGAAATTCTGAGGCATCCAAGCTTGTTTTGGTTTTGGTGATTTCTAGACCAGTTTTGGTGAAATCACTGTGGTTGAGGGTAAAGGTGGTTTAGCCTCTAGATTCCCTAGTTGGTTTTGTTTTGGTTTATCCCATGTGATCCCACATTCATGCTTGAAATATGGAATGGGGATGATTGGATGAAAGAAATATTTGGTTCAGCCCAATCTATTGTCGAGTGGTACGTGGAAGTCCTTGACTTGGTTAGCTTTATGAATATGTTATTATGTGTTATTTCTTATTGATATCAATGGGCACATGTATTGGTTATTGTGTTTATTTTATGACTGGTTTGTCATGGATTCATTCTAGTTAAATGTTGGTTATAGGCATGGTACATTCTTATTGTGTGATGTGCAATTGTTATGGATCTTGTTCATGTTTTGATAAGTTATTGAATGGTTATATGAATGCATGAGCTAACTAGTGTTTGATGCAACTAGCTTAAGACGGAAGTGAGCCTTCTTGATTATTCTCTAATGAAACTAAGGAAATAGTGAAGATATATACATTCATGGTCTATAGTTATAATGTTTACCATGTGTTTGTCTAAATGTTTGTTATGTGTTTGGCAAGTTTGGGCAAGATCTGAGCCTAAGTATAGATTATGCAGACTTGTGATCATCATAGACTGGGTTCTATAAAGTTTTGGGCAGTGGCCTGTAGGCTAGCCCTGAAATTATGGCATTAAATCAGTAACCGCATGCACAAAAGTAGAATATTTCGGATGTAGATGCATGGAGGATGGCTTGTGCATGAGGTTGGAGCCTTCTGGCCACATGGACAAGACTGCATGTGTGCGACTGTGTTGTAAAGTCAGGTAAAAAGATAGTTCTAGCTCGGGGAAAGATCAGTAGTGGATGTAGACGCATGGAGGATGGCTTGTGCATGAGGTTGGAGCCTTCTGGCCACATGGACAAGACTGCATGTGTGCGACTGTGTTGTAAAGTCATGTAAAAAGATAGTTCTAGCTCGGGGAAAGATCAGTAGTGGATGTTGTCTAACATATGGGTGATCAGGTGTCCCTTGGAGGTTGCAGTAAGTTTTAGAATGGTAGACCACACTTCCATAACTAGAACTTGTATTTTGGTTCATGCATGATAACTCTCATCTCATGTTTACCCTGGTGAGCTTGCGCAAGTAAATGTGGGGTGGCACGCCACACCTAGGTGGATAGCACCTAGATCATGTTGCCTTTGCCTTTGCAAATCTAATAGGATCTACAATAAAATGGAACTTACTTTTTCTTGTTTCTCCTGAGTCACTACAAGCCTTTCATTGTTATCCTTGTAATTTCTTATCTCTACTCTTATACTTCCAATGGTTTCCATCCAGTCAGGGGAGTCTCCCTCCATTCTCTTTCCAACTAACTCTTCATCCTCACACTGGTGATATTTATCAGGGTTATGTCGCACGATTCTTTTGTTTATTCCTGGTGTCTTCTTATGTGATGTAATACACACATAGTTTTTAGCCAATCCATAATATAAATAAAACATGTTAATTATCATCTTGGTAAATTTCCATAAGCATATGGTTGAGAGGCTATCTGAAACACCATATTTCAAAGTTAGCATGCATAATCAAAATGATATAATAAACACATATTGCACACAACAAACAATCATTGGGAATCACTATACCCTATAATAAAGCTCCAAATATATGTACATTTGATCCCATCTACGTCCAATGTTGAACCATGCTTTGATAGTACCCTATAACAAAACTTTAACACGCTATCATAATGCATTAGAGTCCAAATTTATCTCTATAGGTCTAGTAATGAACCTTATGCTCTCATACCAATCTATAATGCTCCCTCCAACCCCCTAGCACTAATCCCGACTAAATGGGAGGTGTTATTTTCAATTAAGCCAACATCCACTACCTCATCATAGAAATGGGGTTACAAAATTTCTTCTTCGCCAAATTTAGTGAAATTAACTTTGGCCTACACCATTGCATTTAGCCCATTGAAAGCTTTCTAACAATAGAAATTTCATCCCAATCCAATATTCATATTGAAAATTATGTTTTCTAAATTATGATCTCCTCAACCCTTACCACATTAGCATTGTCTATCCCATGGTAGCTAAGTGCCTATGTGGGTCTGCCACGTCATCAAGCATTCCTTATGACGTTGCGCTTTACCTCTTAGGAATACTCTATTCCAACCCAAGTAGTATGACATCAAAACTTCACATTAAGTGATAGGGACATTTGCAGTCTCACGCCATCCTTAAATTTACAACTTTTATATTCCAACTCACACAAATCTGACCTCTGTAGTGTGCCATCAATATTGACGTTAAGTAATGGAGGGGATATCCCTTAAGTGCCTTCTGTCTATTTCATAGGTCCCATCATTTTCATGACTCACTGCAAAATGGAACTACAAATTTCCTTTGCAATCTCACATTCCATGGTGACGTTAGGCTTACATCAATCAATAATGTGGCATTCCCAAAGAGTGCTACTTCAACTTAGGCCTTTGGGCCCCACCGAGTCTCAGACCTCCGTGCAAGGTTTTATTTTTCATTTGTAGTTTGAGAGGGATATTTGTCGCACCCTTTGTCCACAGCGCCAGTGACCCCAATGTGAAAGATTCTACTTAGCACACTTCTACAACAATGATAATTATTGATAACAAGAGATGGGAACTTCCTATCTCGCGACCTTTGTCTGCCGCACCCCCTCCAATGAGAAATATATTAGCTATGTCGGCATAGTGCAACATGAATATGATACAACAAATAACATAAATTCTCCCAATACATGCTCCATTTAACTTAGCACATTTTTAGATCGTGGATCTTCCCTTGGAAACTTGTCAAGGCTCGTCCAACTTGGATACACGCTACCTCTATCTAAGCCTAGAATAAAGTCCTAATATTTCAATGGAATTATGCAACTATTCTTATCATGCGTAATATAAGGCTTCAATATTGGAATGTGACCAACTTTTCATAATAGAGTCCCATACGGTTTTGACAGGTTGTAGACAATATTGAATGACAGAGCTCTTAAGCTCTAAGGCATGGAAGTTTCCTTCTCCATCATAGCATACAACCTATGCATTCACACATACCACAATGGTTCCATGGAATTTATTAGACAATTATTCTCAATAATATCCATAAGCCTCCAACGGCCTTTATGCTACAACTATTCAAGTTACTCGCACATGACACGTAATGAAAGTCACACACAACCACAGTTTGTTGGTCATATCATCATCAAACGTGAACATATAAACAAATTTCCATTTCAAGAGAATGTCAAAATCACAAGGATCTATAGACCCTTACATCCATGCTAATATTTCATAGATCATTGCATTGAAACACATAAGGATACATGTTCCTCATTAATAGTATTCATACATCCATTACCACATAATATTAGCATTAATCATTAGTACTACATAAGCATACACAGATGCACAGGTAAATAAATTAACTTAGTGGCTAGATGATTGGAAATTGAGAGAGGGACTTCAAATACCCACCCAATTTTAGGTCAACTGCACAACAATCCTTTCTTGCAATTAACCACTCTTAATCTAGATTCAAAGCCTAAGGAAATAAGCACCCAAGGGAGATTCACACCAATCATTCACAATACATTGGAATCCAAAGTAGATGTTGCTTCCACCTAAAATTTTGTTGGACTCCACAGAACCCATAGCCTCCACTCAAATAATCACTTCTAGGAATCCAAATCACATAAGGTCTCCACCTACAATTCGATAGGAATCTAGAGTCCACAACATCTCCACCCAACAATCACTTATAGGAATACAAATACCAATGTCTCCACCCATTTACCCTACAGGAATCCAAAACATGTAGTGCCTCCACTTGCAATCTAACAAGAGTCCAAAGCACACTACGCTTCCACATAATAGGTTTCCTGGGAATCTAGAATCCACCCTAAGGATCTCCACCTATGAGAACCAAGAGAATTCGCGGGGTGACTATTGTCTCCACTTGCTATGTAGGAGTCTAGAGTCCACTACCACCCCACCTTCTCAACATCATAGCTTCACCTTTGACAATTCTCCCCAACCAGCTCCCAAGCCTAAGCTTACACTGATACTCGTCCCAATATTTCTCGCACTCCCGCTACACAATTCCCTTCATTGCCACACAGTCTACATGCCTTAGCCTTCTTGTGCACGTCTTCCCTAGTACTTTCCTTCACTTCTTGTCTTACTTGCATAATGCTTAAATTCCTCCTCATGAGGGTGTCTTATCCCTTTCCATTCTCTTCTTGTCAAATGATGACCAACGTCCACTACCCCTGCAGGAATGACTTGTCCTTTTTCTCTCAGGTGCCCATATGCTTGAGTAAATTCTTGTACAATGCAACATGGGTGTGGGTGAGGCTTTAGTTGCATAATTTAAATATTGGCTTGTTCCCCAATCCATTCCCAAGCAACTCCTCCTCCTAGCTATGAATTTGTGTCCTCTCTTTCAGTCCAATCATTTTCATATATTACCACAATTAATTACAATTACACTTGAAAATATTTACATGAGGGGAAAACCGAAAAGGGTTGTCATAGCCATAAATAAAATATTTGTGTGTCCATGTTATGTAACATATTCCTATATCAACTTTAGAGAGAGATAAAATAACTAAAAAAATTATATTTTCACTTTGGAGTGTGAGAAAGAAGTATACTTCTTATACTTTTTAAAAATATTTCAATATAAGACTTAAATAAACTATTTGAATATCCATAGTAAGTAATTATTTTAATGTTGACCATAATAAAATATTTCAATACCCAAATGAAATAAGTAATTGAAAAAAATATATTAATTAATTCTTAATAAGAGAAAGATGTTTAAGGCATTCGGTGGTTAACATGAAATTGATCTGTGCCGCATTTAAGAACTATTAATAGTAATAAAACATAAATCAATGTGGGTCATAAATAAAATATTTCAATATGTAGGTTTAAGTAATTTTGAAGTGTATTTAAAATATATTAATAACAAAAAACATTTAATGGGGATGATTTAGTTAATAAATAAAATATCTCAATGCTCATATTTTTTCTTTTTTTGTTGGCTTGACCCACGAGGGATTTAAAACTTGAATATCATGGTTTATACATTGCTTCATAACATAATGATCACCAAATGAGCTTCCCCCCCATGGACCATCTCAATTCTCTTGTTAAGTAAAATATTTCAATATCAATTATGTATATATGATATATGGTTAACAAATAAAGAAACAAATTGGTAATTTGGTAGAATACTTTATTTCTTAGTACATCCTTCATGTGGGATTTCCATGAAAAGTATTTGGTACCAGTGAGAAAAATTCTACTTGAATTGACTATATGAAAATATGTATATAATATGATTTCAAAAGCTAAAACTGATTATGTGGATGGAAGTCGCTCAAACAAATAGGTTGTTTATGTCAGAAAATTATATAGTACAGAGAAATTGAACACATAAAATATAGTGCATAAATATAAACACATAAAACAAGAGAGACACAGAAATACGTAGTTCACCCAATTTGGGCTACGTCCATGAAGAAACAGACAGTCCTTCCTTTTATATTAACTAGCAAAATGAAGAGATACAACCTACAACAGAACCGTTGTAATTCCCCCTTCTCTCTCACACAATCTCCTGTCTCTTTCTTGCTCAGAATACACATCTGTGTAGCCGCAATACGATTCCCTCATATATAGCGAGGGGTTTCCTTCTAGGGAAAAAAAACCCTAAATTAAACATAACTTCTA
The DNA here is from genome assembly GCA_000404065.3 of Pinus taeda. Lineage (NCBI taxonomy): Eukaryota > Viridiplantae > Streptophyta > Pinopsida > Pinales > Pinaceae > Pinus > Pinus taeda. The sequence continues at coordinate 40,037 of APFE031559266.1, forward strand.
CCGTTAGATTTCCGCCTAATGAATGGCCCAAATTGACTATGAAATTGAAACATTTTACAAGGAAATTTTACATCTATTTTAGCTTTGGGGGAGCTTCCCCCGATCCCCTACCAAGGGGGGGCTCCAAATAATTGTTGTCGCCCCCTCGGACCCCCCTCGCGGCGCACATAAACTAGCGGTGTTGCCGCCACATTAAGAAATGGGATCCGATGCGTACATACCTCTGAATAAAGAATATAATCAGGCTCCACACCCAACAGTTTAATAAAACGACACTGCAAACAAACTTCAATGTGAAAGTTATAATTTTTAAAAGAAAAAAAAACCTTAATGGTAACAAAGAGCCACATAGTAGATAGAAGTTGGCCGCTGTGGTGATGGATATTGCTAAAAAAAAAAAATCCCTCATTAACTTTTCCTTTAATCTCACTTTTGCAAATAAGTTACTTTATAAAGTGACACACTTTTACAAAACAAAAGGTGTTCTTAATTGAAAACAACATATGTAATGGAATATTTTGCTCAGGCCAAAAATATATGAAAGTAACATATCTTGGAAATGTGACAACATGGGCTCAAAATATTAACCAAGAATAGGAAAAACCCTTAAAACGGGCTTTGATACCATGATCTGAAAATCACTCCTGAGTGATCTCAGTTAAATAATTAATGAATGAAGGTATTATAGACTCATGTGATGGTGTGTGTCCATGTTATCTTAGGCAACGGATCAATCAGATTGCAAAATACACAGACACTGGAAAATGGAAAACAGTGAGGGAAACACAGTAAGCAAATGCAAGAACACAACAAATTAATAAGGAGTTCACCCTATTCTCCAGGGCTACGTCTCTGGTCTAGCTTTCAGTGGTGGCCCTATTTTATTGTGTCTTTAAAGCAGAGATTTATAGTGAGGAGCTCAATTAGAGTCTCCTGAAACAAATGATGCTTGGTAGGGTGGTTCTTGGATTCTCCAAGCCACTAGAGTGCACAGACTCTTTCCCTTTCCAAGTCTTGACCTCTCTGGTCTTTAATGGGAGGAGCCCAATGTGTTACTCAATTCCCGACAGATCCTCACAGGGATTGCTTGAACCTCTCAAGCTTTCTGTCTGCTCGATGCTGCCTTAGGTCAACTCGGCTCTATGTTTTCTACTTCTTGCTTCACTGTCTCTTTCACCTTTTCTTTCATTGTTTCTTCTCTGGTTCTTCCTTCTCTTTCTTCTTTGCCTTCGTTCTCTATTTGTTCATGGCTTAAATCCAATTTGTCCTTGACTGTTCACTTCCTCTTCCGCCCCTTCAGATCACCTGCTGCTGTTCGCTTGGAGTTCCCTGCCTTTGCGTCATCGCCAACGTCTCACAGGGAAGTGGCCACTTGTCCTCTCACGAACTGTGCCAGCTCTTCCTTGACTGTTTAGTATTTCATTCCACTATGGAATGACTCATTCGCCAACTCAGCGGTCAAATCGGACTTCAGACTTTTATGTGCCACGGTTTAATTCCCCTGTCAAATCTAGTTTCTCCATCGGGCGCAATCTTCGCCGCCAAATATGGAGTCCTCAGATCCTACGATGTTCACTCATTTCACGCGGTTGACTAGCTCGACCGTTAGCGCATGATGAGAGGCGGTTTTCTCCTCATCTGCCAGACACACGTCATACGATGAATGGAAACGCTCGTTTTCTGCCAAATCCACTTACCACCCAAGGATTCCTTTGATATACCGTCGGTTTTGGAGCACGGGACCCGGATTTCACCTTAGCGCCTTCCCTACGTTTTTCCAGCTTCCCATGCAACCAAGCGCTTCGGGGTTTTTCCTTCTTGAGGGGTTTTGCCGAGAAATGCATGATTAGTGCTAATCGCACATCAGAAATAACCTCCATTTCCTGATCCAGGCTTCCTAACTGCCAGTTTTGCCTCCTGCGCGGTCTCCATGGGCCTCGCTCAGCGCGCTTTGACCGAGGTCCTCGTCGCTCCTTGCTGGCCGCAAACTACCATTGTCCAGAGGTCTTCCTGATAACTCTTTGTTCATAAATTCGAAGTCTCTCCTGATTTGATACAGTCATGGAATTTTGATAATTTTCATGGATCCAATTCAAATCACGGCCTTCCCACTAAAAGATCTTTTGGACCACCAAAAGTTGGTTTTCAAGCATCGACTAAGTGAGGGTACAATTGTCTCACTTGTCCAATCTCTATGCTTGGCTTTGAACCCTTGAGCCCAACTCTGAGGTACTCAACATCTCCTCTGTGCATCATCCTCACCTTCCTTTCCAGAACTGTGTCTTCCTGCAATTCATTAAGATATTTAGGTAGCAGGTCATCAATAGAAGGCAATTGACTCTGCTCTTTGGGATCCTCAATTAGTGAAGGTTCAAACAGCCTCAAGCAATCTGCATTTACGACTGAGTAGATGTGCATATAAGTTGGTAGATCAAGGCGAAAAGCATTCTCACCAATCTTCTCAAGTATCTTGAAAAGTCCATACCTGATAGGGTTTAGCATTTTGCCTTCACCTTGCATTCTGTCCTTGCTGATATACAGCCAAAATTGGTCACCAACTTGGAAACTATGCTCCATCCGATGCTTGTCATGCCTTGCCTTGTACTTGGCTTGGATCTTTTCCAGTTGTTCCTGTACTGCCTGGTGGATCTCTTGGATTTGTTCAATGAACCTAGTTGCCCTGTCCACATCACTGTGTCCCTCAACTGTGGTGTCTTTACGAAAGAGAAAATCCAAATGAGACCTTGGTGTGAAACCAAAACAAGTCTCAAAAGGAGATCTTTGTGTAAAAGAATGTTTTTCTCTATTGTAAGCATGCTACACATAACACAAATGTCCATCCCAAAGCTTAGGATGTTTGCTACAATATCCTCTGAGTAACGGGATCAATGTCCTGTTAACTACTTATGTCTGGCCATCAGTTTGTGGATGAAAAGCTGTGCTTTTTTTTCAGTTTGGTGTCCATCAGTTCCCACAGACTTGACCAAAACTTCCCCACAAATCGGGTGTCTCGATCAGATACAATGGAAGTGGGTAATCCAAAATGAACTCATACATGTTCAAAAAACAATTTTGCAGTTTGTTCAGCTGTAATTTGTTTATTACAAGGTATCAAAATACACATTTTGTTGAACCTATCCACAACAACATATAGATAATCATGACCTTTCCT
>APFE031559266.1:63509-87352 GCA_000404065.3 Pinus taeda
TCATGGAAATAAGAACCTAACAACTATGAAATCGATCAATTTCAGAGTATCTCATTAAGTGGAATAACTTACCCGTCGAAGCTTCCACATGGGAGGATGGTAATTTTATACAGAAGCATCCAGAACTACTCAAGCGTTGAGGAAAACACTTTTTTGAAGGAAAGGGGCATGTTAGGTCCCTTTAATACTAGTGAATCCCCCTTATTGTTATTGTTGTGCCCATGTAGCCCCCATATTGTTATTGGTGTGCCCCACAGAAGCCCACTATTTTTATTCTTGTGCCCTTACATTATTATTGTTATGTAGGCTATGATTATATTGTGACCTCTTAGACTCCTAAATATACAAAGGAGGTCTTGCCATTTGTATCATCCAAGAATTGTTCATTTATGTAATGTAAAGGAGGTTTCCCCCTCAAAGAGGATAATTTTAAGTCATTGATCTATCTATTTGTGAGATGGTTACATAATTAAATCATTAGATCACATCCTTAGTTGTTAGAGATCTCCACTAATACAAATAGATCTTGGTTATAAAGAGAACCCTAAGAATACCAAGGGAGATTCAAGCTCAATTGCAGTAGAAAAGGGATGCAAGGAGCCTACCAGTTATGATGATGCACTTAATATAAGTTTAAAGGGACAAAAAAAACATGAATCTTCTTTCATCAAAATAGGGCCAAGTCACTCAGAAAAAGCTAAGATATTTTCAACGAAAAATATAAATCCAGGTACCAAAATTTATTTTATGGATATTGTTACTCATGTAATAATTTTGGTCATAGAGTAGTTGATTGTAGAGCTTAAGAAAGAAAGGATTATGGGAGAAAATAATTTCTTAAAACCCAAATGAACAACTATTTAAGTGACAAATCTAAACATATGTATGAAAGTGGCATTAGAAAAGGTAATTCTTTTGTTTCTCTATTGAATTATTTTGAATGCTATGTATGAAACAACTATGGGAACAAAGCTTGAGATAGAAGAAGAAGTCTAAACATGTCTCCAAACCAAGGCAAGGAAGAATGTGCCCTTAGAAATCAATGTTCAAAAGTATGGGAAAAGAAACAAGAGAACCAGGACGAGTGTGGTCTTATGTTATATGCCAAAAACAATAAAACAAATGGTACATTGATGATGGAGACACGTGACAAGAGATCAGAGTAAATTCATTGAACTAAAGGAAGAAGATGGAGGCAATATAATCCTTGGAAAAAAATCATCTACAAGAATTCTTGGGAAATACATAGTCAACATAGATAATGGAAGAACTAAGGTCCAAAACTCTTTGTATGTGGAAGGACTAAAACTCAATCTCTTAAGTGTCAGTCAAATGTGTGATCAAGAGTATGATCTCACCAATTCCAAAAAATGTGAAATTAGAAATGTTGATACTGGAAATCTGGCGGAAAATGATATAATAACTCCAAGAAATGTGTACATTCTTGATGGAATAAAAAGAGAAAAATGATGTATGGGAAAGATAGGTGAGATATAGTTATAGCACAGAAGGTCGAGACACATCAGTTTGGATAATCTGGTAAAGATTACAAAAATTCAGGCTGTGAAAGACATGTTGAATATATCGAAACCAAATAACACCCTCTATAAGGCATGCCAACATGGAAAAAAAATTAGGGTCATCTTCAAAGAAAAACAATATTCTACATCCATGCCTTTGGATCTCATCCATATAAACCTCTGTGGACCAGCCAGGACTCAAACACTAAAAGGTGAAAATTATTTTATGTTTTTTTATCAATGATTATATAAGAATGACATGGGTTCCCTTCCTTTGAGAAAAATCTGAGGATTTTAAGAAATTCAAAGCTTTCAAGGCCTTAATTGAAAATGAAATTGATCTAAAAGTCAAGTACCCAAGAACTAATAGAGGAGGTGAGTTTACTTCTAATGAATTCAATAGATTCTGTGAAGACTATGGAAATATAACAAAACTAATTGTTGCAAGAACTCCACAACAAAATGGAGTTGCTAAAATAAAAAATTGAATAGTACAAGAAATGGAGAGAACCATGCTCATTGAAGTGAAGTTATCAAACAGATTTTGGGGAGAAGCAGTTTAAACTGCAATTTATATCTTGAATAGAGAAAAAATAAGGGAACAATACTAAAACACCTTATGAACTATGGAAATGTATACTACCCAATGTAAAACATTTGAAGGTGTTTGGAAGAAAATTTTATATTAAGATAAATTTTCAAGGTAGATTTCAATGGCTACCCACCTATTCCATTGTCTCACAACACAATTTCCTACTTTAGCAGTTTCTAGGTCTTGAAAATTTGGAGCCATTTTGAGGCCCTAAATGGCGTTTTTTTATGGAAACAGATTGAGTATTCCTAGATAAACCTTTTCATTAGGCTATCATGCATTTCAAATAGACATCATATGAAAAATTTATGACCTCGGAAAGTTGACATTCCAACTTACCCCATTAGGCCCCATATGCGTTTTGGTACTTCATCTCTTAGGGTTAGGATTTTGGGTGTTTATGGTTTTTCATCACTTATTCATAATAAAAGGACCTCAGAGCCTCATTTTAACACATTTCAGGGAGGCGCATAGCCATCGCATATCTTCTCAGAGATAAGCTACCATTATTTGAGCTAGTTTTCTTTCATTTTGCATGTACATGGTTTTAGCATTTCCAACTTATTAATTGAAGTCAAGTTTCACTGTATATATATGCTTTGGTTTAAATATTTATTTCATTTCATCCCTTCATAAATTCATATCAATGGTATTAGAGTGGTCTACAATTTTTTTTATGTGCATGTCCCCAACGAGGTCAGGATATAAGCAGTTGGGACTCAAAATTATTGATCCCTTGCAATACTGCCCTTGTTGGCCTTAGTGACCTCCCATTGCAAAAGAAAATAAATATGAGGGAGAAATAGATATTATCAAATTGTTACTTCAAGAATCCCTCAAGCAACAAATAAATGAGATGATGGATAATTTTTCCTAGATCCTTCGTCGGATACCAATAGATAATACATCTTCATCCAGTGGCCACTTTGGAGGCACCACCCCCTTTAAGGTAAAATTTAATTTTTGTACTCCTGTATTTGAAGGATAAATAGATGAATATTCTCTAAATAAATGGTTATATATGCTAGAAGGATATTTTTCAATCCATAATTTTTTCGATGGAGAAAAGATTGTTTTTTCACTCCTTAAGACCATCCCCCATGTCAGGGACTAGTGGGAAACTTACAGTGAGAAGAGGGCCATGGAGGAACCTGCACTATTTTTTGTCACACCCACTTGGAACTATTTTGGGGACGTTGTTAAGGAATAATATTACCCTGTTGGAAGCTATGAAGACTAGTACATGAGATGGAAAACACTACAACATGAAAGGGACTAAGAAGTGCTAGAGTTCACAAATATATTTCATATCTTGCACACGAAGATGGGTATTAAGGACTCTAAGTGACATTTGGTGCTCAAATCATGGTTTTCTATACATATACATCTATTGAAGAATGGATTTATTGGACATCTCCTTGCTTGGCACAAAAAATAGGTATGTTGTCCAAATTGATAAAAAAAAATTAAACATAAGAAGTGAGACTTTGGGTCTGTGAATCCTTCGTAGCAGAAGTAGTACAAGGGAATCCCCAAACCAAAGAAAAAATGATAGGGCTACGGTCAACTACCCCAAGATGACCCATCAAATTTGTAAACAAATAATGGTAATGGGTGTTATCTCTCCGTAATTTCCCAAGGTTGTGAGAGAAACCCACAGGTAACCACAAAACCACTTTGGAAGCTGGGATCTAGCCCTTCCATATTCAGGGAGGGATCTCTCTACATGATTTAGATTTTCTGATTTAATATATTAGGCTAGTTATTGAGTTTTGAGTTTAGTTTTTTCAAAGGTTTCGTTGAAACTGCAAGGACAATCCATTGGGCAATGAAGTCAAAAATTCTTAGGATGATCAAATACAAAAATAACAAAATAGATTGTAACAAGGCAAGGTCGGCAGGCTATTGGATCTTTGGAGATTTTTTGGAATGAAAGGGAGGAAAAGATTTAGATCCAATTAAACATAGAGCATTTTAGAATGAATTATACATTTAATCTTAGTTTGAAAACACAGATATTGTTTATAAGCCAGAGCATAGTGTAATTAAACAAGTTCAACCCTTAATATTCTTTAAACAATACAAATAGAAAAACATATGTAAAAACAAAGAAATAACGATTACACAAGAGGAAAAACATCACCAATTTTCCTAACACATGAATCTTGGAACGACTTTCTGTATTAATGAAATGATCATTTTAGCTCAATAAACAACTTTACATCAAAGGTATGCTTTCTTGGTGCAAGTTCCAACATTTGTACTTTGAATTATGAAGTATCTATACAAAACTTATCAAAATATCAAGATTTAAAATATCAAGGTTTTCTACAAAATATCATAGAAAATTGTTTACAAAAACAATACAAACATATAGGCAAATAAAACTGTTGTATCTCTCTCGCACTATCTTCAAGGATTTTGGTGTTGACTTGGCCTGAAAAAAAAATGTTTCTTTGTTGTTGAATATCAACACTTGTTTTACTCAAGAAGTTCGCACAGTTTATCCCATCTGTCTTCATCTGGGGTGGAGAATTTAATTAAGTTCCTATAGGTTTCATCCACCTCGGTGTATTTTTGGAAAGTAGGTTTGATTATGAATAGACGCTTTAACTCATATTTGATAAAAAAGTCGAATTTTAAACCTTCCATGAAGGTTTTTCCTATGATGGTTCCATTGATGGTGGAAAAAATTGACTTATATCTTGCTATGGAGTATAATTTCTGTTGATAATCATCTAACTAAACCAATTTATCTCCAATTCATTTCAACCCTAGAAGCCCCTTTTGATGCAGCACATTGAATTTTCTGTTAAATTTCTGAATGTTGGTCTCCAAGTTATGGCACTTGTTTTCTAACTGTAGCATCAGGTTCCTTTTTGTAAGGACTCTTCTAACCTCAAGGATTGTTTCTGCCCTATCTTCAATCTCAAATTCCTCTAGTTCCTCCTTTGTCTTTGAATTTAGCATCCCTATTAATATAATGGCTTCACCTGGCTTCAGTCCTAAACTTTATTTTACTTCTGCAATGACTTCTTTTGATCTATGCACTAATTCCTCCTGCTAAAAAATAATAGCAATAGAGGGCCATATTTCATTAATAGCTTCATTGATCAATGTTTCAAATCCCAAAAGGGATCCATCATCAGGACAATTCTAAATTCAGAATTGTCCTAATGATGGATCCTTGTTGGGATTTGAAACGTTGACAAATATGGTTATTACCATGGATACTCCGAGACTAAAATCAAAAGAAATGAACCACAAGTGCATAAAATCCAACTTCATTGATTTCTACCCAAATTTTTTATTTTTCCTGTGCAAGTGTTTGTCACATGGAAGACTCATTTTCCAATTGTTCAATTCTCTGGGTTAACCTGTGAGTCTTTTGAAGCTCTGCTATGTACACATCATCAATCTTTAATTTATTCTCTTGGAGATTATTTAGCTAAGCTTTCAGCTTCTCAATCTCTTTCCCTCTGATAGACAGGTCCTCCATTTCTTTGACTAATTCTCCTAATGAGTTTGTAGACTGTGCTTCAACTATGATGGTTGCTGAAGTGGAAGCTCTTATTGTCAATGTACCTATAATCGGGACTGGTGTGAGTAGAATTATTGCTAACTATGTTGATTGTTTTTTCTTCTTTAGCAGTTTTTCCATTTCAATCTCCATCTCTCTAATTTGCCCATTTTGTTCAACGATAATATTGAACATGTCTTATTTCACTTTCTCTAGCTATCTAACTTCCTTGGTTTGTGGATCTTCAGTGGATGGAAACTTGAGTTGCTTTTTTAGAGATGTTAGCATTATTTCTTCTAATAATCTCCTCTGCAACTTTCACATTATTGGGATCATATCCCAGTTTTATTACTAGATCCTCTAAAGACTTAATCTTAGTGTCTTTAGCTAAACAAGATACCTTTTCTAGTTTGAGTTGGGACTAAATTATGTTGACCAAAGCTTGCAGGCTGGAAGATGCCATTGCTGATTTTGTCAAGGTTGAATACATCATCTCACATGTTTGTTTGTGTAAGTCCATCTAATCAATGGGATCTATTTGATCAACATTGAAAGAAAAAATAGATTTCTTGTAATCATATGGAGTTTGGGGAAAAGGAACCTCGGTGTGGAGGAAGGCTATTTGCATCTTTCCTTTCTCTGTGTCAAAGGCAGAGAGAAGCCTATGATGTGCGGATGGTGTCTGTTTCCAAAATATAGAATAGGTAGTATCTCTTAGAATCTCATTTTTCTTCTTAATTTCCTTATACTTTGCAAATATGTTTGGTTCAACTTGGTCATGAACTAATTCTCCTAACTTAGATGTGTTCATTGGCTCTTGGGAAGCCGAATATGATGGAGATCCTATGAAAATATCTTCATTCTTGGTAGAAGTATAGGGGCTTGTCAAAACTATAGTGGATTGTACATTTTCCTCTTGAAAGGATTCTTTTGCTCGATTGGTCTTCTGTCTCTTCTTGTAAATTTGAAACTCTTTCCCCTGAATTTTTGTGATTGAAGGGAAAGAATCCTCCCTTAGTATTTTTTCCTGCTTCTCCTATGGTGTTCGAGTCTATGATGTCATTGTAGAGAGTACCTGTTCTTCTGCCTACTGCAAATTATTTTCCTGCCATTGATCTTGATTATTTTTCTATTTCTGGCCTAGGAGTATGAGTGTAGGGAGTAGTCTTCTGCTCTACTCTTAGTTTTGAAATTATTCCCAAAGGTTCATATGACTAGGTGAAGTTGAGTTTAAATTCATCTGCTTGAGGAGAACATCTGTTTATTTGGTTGTTGTCTTGGTATTACAAACAAAATTCCCAACATGTGCTTTAGTCTTGAATTGAGATTTCTTCTTGGCTACCACAAAGTGTAGCTTATCCATATGAATCATTTTTCTAATATATTCTAGTGAAAAAATTCTCATGGGTACAAATTTGGGCAACCTGTATGGAGGCAATTCACACCCATACACTCTAATCTCAGTGTAATTTTGGTACAAGTACCAGTCACCTGTCTTTATTTACTCACTTTGATGTAGAAATGTTTTTATATCAGGTCTTATCCTTGGTTCAACATCACTATTTAATAGGAAAGAAACTGTATACAAAAACTGGTCTACATAATCACTGAAGGTGAATTCAATGGTATGCTTCCTTACCAAGGAAGTCCAATGAATCATAGACTGGGCATTCCCTTTTTCATCTAGTTTCTGTAAAGGAAATTGAAACCTGTCTGATTGATGGAACAAAAACAAATACGCTAAAACTGAAGCATTATTAAAGACCCCTTATGTAGAAAACTTTAGGAACTATTCATGGATGGCATCTACTAGGAACTCACTGTAATTGAAGATGACTGGGGAATTTTCACTTGTTGAGAAAATTGATAAAAACCCTATGATGGCTTCATCAACCCATTGATCGAATTGATAACCCAGTAAACAAGAAACTATTGAGATAATTTGCTTTGTCATTTCAGGGAACATGGAGGATGGATAAGGAGGATTTTTCTTAGGCAATTGGAAATTCTTAGGTAGAAATGTATCAAAGATTTTGGCTCTATGAGGGAAAGTGAGGTTTTTGTATATTTCCATGAGGGAATCTACTAAAAATGGTTTCAGAGAGTCGGAATTATGAATTTGAAGTATTTGGCTTATGCAATCAGGGATAATTGTGAAAATAATATCATTGTTTTCAGCTACAATTTCCCTTTGATTGGGTATATACTTGAAATGGCACCATGCCACAAATTCTAGAAAATGATGGGTTTAAGGAAAAATGAATTGAGGTGGGAAGGAGTCCCACAAGCTCAATTCGTCACTGAGATCAAAGAATTTTTGTTTTAACCAATTGTGGAGTTCGTAGAGGTCGAATGCATAACTGGTTTCAGAAATCTTATAATGTTGTCAACTAATGGTTGATGGTCTAAATCAATCACAGGGGGAAGCAAGGGGTTTTCTACTGTAGCTTTTTATTTTCCTTTAGAAAACATTTTGAAAAGAAAAGGAAGGAAACATTGTAATTACCATAGAATTGTCAGATGACACTAGTGGGTCGATGACTAGTAGTGATGACAGGTCGGCTTGCTAACTGGTTGTAGTAACAATAGTAGGTTCATTGTCATAGGATTTACAATGGGATCGCAAAAGGAAAGATGACTGAATGGGGTTTTGGTGAATTTATTGGCCGGATCACTTACCGTTGGATGATTATCCATTTAACATGATAAATTCATTAATCTGGGAATGATTAGGTGTTGAATGGATATTTAACAATTAGTGATGAGCATAGGGATGTGTCATTTGGAAGGCGGAGTTGGATAGGATGTGACAACAAAGGGAGTAGAGTCGAATGGGATGTGTCAGCAGTGGGAGCAGAGTTAACGGTCACTTTCTAGGCGAGAAGAGGGGAAAGCTGATTTCAGAGGGGTGGCGAAGGGCGAGCAGTAAGTAGTTTTAGGTGAGGGGGGTCTGAAGTCTAGCAGAGAGTACCACATCACAAAAGTGGTAACGTGAGAATCAACTTTTAGGACACCCCCCCCTCGATTAACTATCGGAGGGGCAGGGGGGGTCCGAAGTGATCGCCCGCCATTGATTTAGGTGGGTTAGATCACAGCCCTTGTTTATATCTCTCCCTTTATTACAAAATGAAAAAGTTTCGTATCAAAACTAACTTTATTAACATTTAATTAATTGTGCTTGAACTATGCAATTAATTAATTAAAGAATTTTATTAAAACTAATTTAATCACACTTAAACGATACAATTAAATAATAAAACATATTTATTTAAATCAAATGTGGCTTTTAAACTAGCTGCACATATTTTTATTTTCTAAGGGGTATTTAATCATATATTTTATAATTTTTTCAATATATCTCTATTTTTTATAGAATTGACATTTGGACTAGCTCACTTATTGGGGTTATTTTTCAGTGTTTCCTATTTTTATTTCTATTTGCAGAATAAAACATTATTTATAATATCTCATATAAAAATCAACGTATAATTGTCAATTGATCCTATATATTATAGAACTCTAACAATGCGAAGATGAAGAAATACATGGGAAATTGGTGCAAGTTCCACAAGAGCCCCATTCATAACATAAATGAATGTTGCACAAAGTAGTCACTGGTGCCTGAGCTAAAAGCTTCAGAGTTAGACGTAGGTTCCAATAATGAACTAGACCTAGACAATTGGAAACAAATCATTGATGTATAACTCAATGCCACCATCACCACCACCAAGGTCCAACAAAGTGAGCCTGAAGATCCAGAGGAAGGTGAGTGTCTCTTTCACTCACAAATGTAGGTGAATGGTCATCCATTGTGTTTCATTATCAATAGTGAGAGTCAAAAGAACCCCATCTCAACAAAGGTCAAGTGATTGGGATTTCCAAAGCACCACACCCACAATCATACACCATCGGGTGGCTCCACCAAGGGTGAGATCTCTTCATTAGCCAACAATGTCACCTATTGGCCTACATCATCAAGCCTTTTATAGATGAGGCATTGTGTGATGTTTCTCCCCTTGAAGTTTGTGATGTTCTTTTAGACCAACAATACATGTGGAAGCATCATGTTGTCTATGAGTTTAGACCTTGTAGTGTTATTATTCTTTGGGAAGACAACTATACAATATACCAAATGTAGTCCTACCTACTGTTATCACCAAAAAATCGATCATCTACCCATAACTTACTAGATGGATCAAAGTACACCATGTACGACCAATTTTACCATAGTGAAATTGCGTTCACTATAAGAAATTACTTAATAAACCACATTTGTTAAGTTATTTATGGTTAAACCCATGAAGAATAATTAAACAAATCATTATTTATTTAATTATCTTCTAGGAATAATTAATTAAACCATTGTTTAACTAATATTCCTTGTCATATTTGACCCATTCATGAGAAATAATTAGATAAATAATTGTTTTTCTTATTTTCCTCTAGGAATAATTAACTAATCATTATTTAGTTATTATTCCTTGTCAAGTTTGACTAAATCCCATAGGAATACTTAAATAAATCATTATTTGTTTATTATTCCTTAGCCGCATTCCTTGAGATGATAAATAAATCATTTATTTATTTATTATTTCTAAATAAAAGTATTTAACCAATATAAATACTTTTTCCCTCCAACAAAATATAATAAAATATTCCAAATGGTTAATTCTAGAGTTTGGTTAATAATATTTTATTATTTTCCATTATTCGAGAATAACCTAATATTTTGTTATAAATAGAAGGGTTTTACATTCATTCTACACTTACGATTATTTTCATTGTTGCACTCACTATTGCAACTCTAATTATTATCACTATCGCTCACCATTTGCCTTTTTTTTTAGTTCCCATTGAGCTCAAACATTTTGTTTGTTGGGTTTACACATTGTGGAGAAGAGAGAGACTCTACAAAGCCAAAGACATTAAGGATAGCCAAGAACCCATCCCACAGAGGGGGACTAGTAACATTATTTGTTCCCTTCACATGTGTCATCTAATAAAATATATTCTTTATATCTGGTTTCCATTGAACTATTGGAGTTATTTGCGCTTAGTTTACTATTCCATTTTGTTGTTTAACTCTTTATGTTGCATAGATCATGACTTTGGCAGGTTTTGTTTCTATCATTTTCTGCAAATCCATATTGTTTTACAACCATTTTTACTATTAAGGCTATTTGTCATCCACAATCTAAAGTGGTTTATTTTTGTACACCATTAAGAAGAAAACACTCAAACACTTACTATCATTTCTTTGATCTCTATTAAGCAATGTAGTAAGATTGTCTCCTAGACTGGGAAATTTCTTTTCTTCTTGATTTTCTCCAAAAAGGGCTCCTCCACACAACAAAGGCGAGTGGATAAGGTTGTGGAAGAGTACAAAGACATCTTCTCCTCACCCATGGGGTTACCTTTTCACTGATAGATCAAGCATTTAATTGATTTGACCCCCGGCGCACATCTACCCAATGGGCTAAATGATAGCTTCTCTCTTCTAGAAAATGAGGAAATCAAGTGGTAGATCTAAGAGTTACTACAAAAATGGAACATTCAACCAATTTTATCACCTTGTGGGAGCCTAATTGTACTTTTGTAGAAGAATGATGGGACATGGATACTCTGCATTGATTATTGAGCTTTGAACAAAATCACAGTTAGGAACAAGTACCTGATTCCCTAGATTAATGACCTTCTTGACTAACTCAAGGGGGGGAAGTACCTCAATAAGATTGATTTCAAGTTCGACTATCACCAATTTCCATTAGAACCAATTGATTTGTGGAAGACCACATTCAATTCTAAGGAGGGTACTTTTGAATGGTTGGTCATGCCCTTTAGTTTGAGGAATTCCCTAGCCACTTTCATGAGGCTAATGGATGACATATTATGGCCTTTCACCGATTCTTTCATGGTTGTATATCTAGATTATATCCTCATCTCAAACAAGGGTTGGTAAAACCACTTGTAGCATATTCATATGTCCTTCACACTATGGTAGCACAAGTTATGTGATAACTTGGAAAAATGACCCTTTGGCATGGAAAAGGTCCAATATCTAGGTTACATTATTTATGAGCAAAGTATGCATGTAGATCCATCTAAGATTCGAATCATTTGAAGTTGGCTAACCTTGAAGACTGTAACAGAGTTGAGAAACTTCTTGGGCCTTGCTAATTTTTTCCAAATATTCATATTAGGTTTCTTTTATATCACTTAGCCCTTAATTACATTACTAAGGGTGGGACAAAAGCAATTTTTTTTGGTCCGAGCCACAATAGAAGGCATTCGGTGAACTAAAACACCACCTTTTCTTTGCATCCTCACTCTTCCAAAATCACAACAACCATATGAGATTGAGACAGATGCATATGACTATGACAATTATGCAATCCTCATTCAATAAGGACATTCAGTGACCAATCATAGTGAGACACCCTCTGATACTGTCCAAATATACCCCACCTACGATAAGGAGATGTATTCCATTCTGCAGGCCTACTAAAATTGGAAAAAATACATTTTATGGAAGGAAACAAGATGATCATCAACATGGATCACCAACCTATTCAATTTATGTAAACATAAGCGAAGTTATAGAACGAATGCCATCATAAATGGTCCACATGCCTACAACAATTCCATTTGAATATTAAATACAAGAAGGGTAGCATCAATCACGTTGCATGTTATTTTAGTCATCCCCTGGTTGTGGCACTAACCACTTCTCTCAACTCTTGTGGGAACAAGACCTCTTAATGACCATAGCTATACAATAATGATTTAGAATTCACTGCCACGTACCAGATGTTGATGGCAGGCAAGCAAGTTCCATAATTCCACCTCTAGGATGCATTTTTGTGCTACCTACAACACCTTTGTGTTCCTTCAAGTGAGTGTGCCAAGATGATCTGGGAGGCACATTATAGTGAGGTAGCATGGCACTTTGGTGTGAAGAAGACAACGACAGTACTGCAAAAGTCTTTTTATTGGCCGAAACTTTAACAATATGTTTGTGAGTATATCAGGGCCTACACTGCTTGCGCCATTACTAAACCAACCATTAAGAAGCAAGGCATGTACACCCATATCCATACTCCTAACTAGCCTTAGGAATCCATCTCAATGGACTATATATCTGGCCTTCCTTATACCAAGCATGGTAATGACTGTTTGTTTGTGGTTGTTGATATATTTTCTAAGATGGTCATCCTAACTTCCTGCAAAAAGAGTATCACATCAGAAGTCACTGCCAAGCTCTTCTTCGAATGGGTGTGGGTGCATTTTGGGGTCCCTCACACCATTATCTTATATCATGATAATAGGTTCCTAAGAACATTTTGGTCAAGACTTTTTTGATTGTTGGACACCATGCTCACCAAATCAACCTCCTTCCACCCTTAGACTGATGGTCAAACAAAGGTCATCAACATGATGATCATCCACATTTTTTGCATGTACAACTCCAAGACTCCACACACATGGGATGGTAGTATCCCCTATGTTAAATATAGGTACAATAGAGTTCTCCATATATCAACTACCCATAACCCCTTTCAATTGGGCCTGGGATTTCAACCATTAGGTCCCATTAATGTTGCACTACCCCTTGCAACTACACATGTAGAGTCTACACATGTTCAATCCAAAGTCGACATAGCTAGAAATTTTATTGAATGAATTCAACACATTCTCCAGTAGTTCCATGTTATATTGCAGAAATCTAATATTAAGTATAAACAATGCCATGATTAACACCAGGTGCCACACAAGTTTCAAATGGGAGATAAGTTTTGGTTGCATCTGCAGAAGGAGTGCCTTGTAGGGTCCCATCAAAAGATTCATCCACTCTACTATGGACCTTACACCATCACCACGGTTCTAGATTACAACACTGTTCAACTAAGTATCCCCCCATTCCTTGGCTTGCATCCAGTGTTCAATGTGGACCACTTTTATCCATACTTTCCACCATTGTTGGACACATCATAAATCACAAAAAAGACATTGAAAAATATCAACCTAGATTACATTAAAAATGACATATTTGATCATATTTTCGACACACATATTAATAACACTCACCAACAGAGGGTTCAACTATATTTGGTTGTCAAAGCAGGTCAGCTCTTGCACCAAGGCAAGTGGCTCACTGACGGCCAAGTTCAGTAGAAGTTTCCTCATATCATGGAGGCACTCAATGCAATGGAGACCATTGCTTCCTAAGGTTTATGACTGATCTAGGTGGATATCGGTGGCCACCCACCTATTCCACTAGCTCACAATACAATTTTCTTATTTTGGCAGTTTCCGGGTCCTAAACTTCCAAAGCCATTTTGAGGCCCTAAAGGAAATTTTTCGGGGAAATAAGCCAACATAAGTCATAAACTATTATTGAAAATAAAAAATTGTACTGCTTGGATATACATGTCCAATATGATATTATGTGTTCCAAACTGAGATTGTATGCCAAAGTTATGACCTCAAGAAGTTGGCATTCAAACTTACCCCATCAAGGCCCATAAGCCTTTGGCGCTTCATCTCCTAGGTTTATGTTTTTGTATTTTTAGAGTATTTCATTGCTTCTTCATAATAAAAATGCCTCAGATCCTCATTCTAATACAATTAGAAAGGCCAATAGTTGTCACATCTCTTCTCAGAGATAAGCTACCATAGTTTGAGCTAGTTTTATTTCATTATGCGTGTATACAATTTCAACATTTCTCATTTATTAATTGAAGTCAAGCTTCACTATATCTATGTGTTTTGGGCTAATTATGTATTTAATTTCATATCCTTCATAAATTCAAATCATTCTAGAACCGAGGAAGGAGAAGGTGAGCCATTGCATATAAAAAATCCCATCCAGGTATGTGTCAAAGAATCATCCAAATAACCAAATAATAAATTATTAGAAATAAGGAATTGAGCGTTCAAACTAGAAGGAATCTTGTTAGCACAAAAATACATGATAACTTAGCTCTATTATCTCTTATGGAACCTCAAAACTTTGCTCAATTGAGTCAAGATGAACATTGGGTTAAGGCCATGAATGAAGAACTAGATCAAATTGATGATAATGAGACATGGGAGTATATTCCAAGACCTAAGGGAAAAATGGTTATTGGAACCAAGTGACTCTACATAAATAAGTTGAATGAAGATTGAAAAGTGGTAAGGAACAAAGCAAGAATTGTATGTAAAGGATATGCACAAGTCGAAGGTGTGGCCTTCGAAGAAACATTTGCTCCAATAGCCAAACATGAAGCAATAAGAATGTTATTGGCCTTTGCAAGCTTTAAGGCGTTTAAACTTTATTAGATAAATGTAAATAAACATTTCTAAATTGAGAACTATAAGAAGAAGTATATATTAAGCATCCAGAAGGATTTCAACTATGATCTGAATTTGAAACTACTTGAAAAAGGTTTGCAAGGTATTCAATTCAGTATTAAACATGTTTAAAACATTCCCATGTCTTGCAGTAAAGAAACAAATGAAGTTTTCAGCTGTTCATGATCCATTCAAGCATAGCAGAATTATTTCCTTTTACTGTTTAACACATCAAAATGAATTTGTTCTGCAAAATAAATCAACCACAGATGCAAAAGAAGTTGATGAAGCAGTTCACCCCTCCTGGGCTACGTCTACTGGGTCCAAGGCTCCCAAATGGGTCAGCCCTCGTTTTAATTAAATGCTCAAAATGAATTTATAGCTGAATAGAAATATCTACAGGTGAAATATACTATAGAATCGGATTCAGAACACATGAATCCTTCAGGATTGACTATTTGTTCACCTCCAATTGATACCTGCAACCTGAAACAGTTCTCTCAATACTGGGCCCTCGTGGCTCCTAGAACTTTCACGGCTCCAAAACCTTTGAAAATGACCTCTGATGGCTGAAATACCTATGCCAATGGCTTTACAACATCCAAAATACCCAAAATAAAAAAAAAAAATGGTTATCCAAAACCGCCTTTCCTAGCCAAAGTTATGGCCATTTAATGAAAACTGCCAGTTTCCCCTAAAAGGACTCCAGCTAACTTTAGTGGAGCTCCGCCAATTATGGCGGGACCGCCAAATTTGGCGCTCCGCCAAAAATTCCGCCAACCATAACTGCAGTTAAACTAACCGAAAAATGTTGCATGTGACCACGTGGATGGGTTACCATCGGATTTCGTGCCCGGTTATGTGCTGGCCCCTGGTTCATGGGGCGTGGTCATATGGTAAGGGAGGGGCTAGCCCCCCAAATATTCCCACCATGCATGATTCAAAACTTAAATACTTAATAATTCAGTTGACTATTCAACGCTCCTGGCTTGGCCCAACGGTAATACGTTGGATTAATACATTGAAGGTTAGGGGTTCGAATCACCACCCTACCAACAAGTTTTAATCATACGCGCCCATACTTGCCTACATCAGCTTGGGGCCACGTGGCGGCCTCCGGGCTTGCCACATGGCAGCCTCTGATTGGCCCGTCCCCACAGAATATTCCATGGAATATTTCAAGGAACATTCTGTGGAATATTCTTTTTTTAATTTTTTGTTAAATTCAAAATTAAGGGTTATTACGCGATTTTGTTTTTGCCATAAATTTCACATACGGCGACCATTTTTTGAACCGTTTGTGGCACTGAAATCGGAAGGAAGAGCTCTATCCGGTCGTTCAGGTTCGAGCCAATTTTGAGCACTTTAATTTTTGAGCATTTTTCGACACTTGGGACATGAGCCCCTGATCACGCCTCCCCATTGGGAAGCTTTTGGACCCCAAAAGCCTTCAACTACCTGTTAAAGAGGTGAGGGTACAGTGTCCTCACTCTGTCCACCTCCATCCACTTTGCCTTGTTCGGTTTGCTGCCTTTGAGACCAACCCGAACATAATCGACATTGCCCCTCCTTGAAGTGCGTGTCCTTCTGTCAAGGATTGTATCTTCTTTCAGCTCATCTAAATATTCTGGTGAGAAATCTTCTATAGATGGCAGCTAAACAACACTTTCATGATCAACGATCAAAGGAGGTTCATACAAATGTAAGTTCTCCACATTAACAACAGACTACATTTGCATGTAAGAAGGCAAATCTAATTGAAAAGCATTATTTCCAACCTTCTTGAGGATTTTGAATGGACCATAACGAATAGGCTTCAGCTTTTTACCTTCTCCTTGCATCCTTTCTTACTGATGTACAGCATACCTCATCCCCTTCTTGAAACTGTGATCGACCTATGCTTGTCAATGTCTTCCTTGTACTTGCCTTGACTTTCCCAGCTGTTCTTGAATTGTGATGTATTTGCTGAATTCTTTCAATAATGACGAGCTTTGTCAAACATCACTATGTCCCTCAATGGCGACATCTTTCTCAAGAATGAAATCAAGAGGCGATTTTGGCAAGTAACCAAAACAAGCTTCAAACAATGAGGTGTTTGTGGAAGAGTGCTTGGCATGGTTGTAAGCATGCTATATGTAGTGCAAATGTTCATCCCAAAGCTTGGGATGCTTGCTAATATCCTCTCAAGAGGTGCACAATGGTTCTGTTCACAACTTCAGTTTGTCCATCTGTTTGCGGATGGAAAGCAGTACTTTTCTTCAACTTTGTGTCCATCATCTCCCATAGGTTGGACCAAAAATTCCCCACAAATCTAGAGTCCCTGTCACTAATAATGGAAGTAGGCAAACCAAAGTGAATCCATACATGATGAAAAAATAATTTAGCAATTTGTTCAGCAGTTATAGTTTTCTTACAAGGCATAAGTATACACATTTTGCTGAAACGATCAACTACTACATATAAATAATCATGCTGCTTTCTAGATTTTGGCAAACCTCCTACAAAATCCATAGAGATGCTCTCCCATGGTCTAGAAGGTACCGACAAAAGAGTATACAAGCCAAGATTCCTATTACTAGGCTTGCTGGTAGCACATAATGAACAACCTCTTATGAACCTTGAAACAGAATCTACCATGCGAGGCCAATAGAAATACCTCTGTAGATGTGCAACTGTTTTGCTTACACCAAAATGGCCAACAATAAGAGAAGAATGAGCTTCTCTTTCAAAGATTCAAAAGCTTTATGCTGCTTGCCTCCCCATTGGAAAGCACGCTTCACACTTGTCACTGCATGCATAGGAGCTGTTATAGAAGAGAAGTTAGAGATGAACTTCCTCCAATATTAAGCCGCACCCAAAAACTTCTTACCTCTGTTATGGATTTGGGAGTAGGCCACTTCACGATAGCCTCAATCTTAGCAGGATCAATCCTCAAAGCACCTCCTCCTACTATGTGTCCCAAATAAACCAAAGAAGTCTTTCCAAATTCACACTTTGACATTTTAAGATTTAACTGATTCTTCTTCAAAACATCAAGTACTTTCCTAACATGCATGATTAAAAACAAAGTAATCAACCCTTAAAGTTAATCACACATACATGTTTAAACTACAAGGAAATCATCATGATCCCTATGCTCATGCATATCATTCTCATGCATGCAGTTCATCTTTCAACTTTCTCTTAAGTACAATCAAACGTACAATATCCTGGATCACATGTACATGTACTTTCAAAGCTGAAATGAATATAACTTTTGCTGCGATAGAGTGAGTCTCATTCTCATCTTTTACCTTCATGGCGAAATTTTTTGCAACAACATAAAAAAACATGCATACATCCAAAGTTTGTATGTACAAAAGGAGTATGTCTTAACTGTATCAAGAGAGTTCAAATCCACTTCTTACAAAAAGCCACTTCAATGGCGATTTTTGTCTGCACAACAGTTCTTCATGTGAATCTTCCACATCGATAATGGAATCCATAGATCCACTTGCGCCAATGTTTTTGTCCTCAAGCTGCATGTGCTTTGGACGACTTGTTGGATGCAAGGTCCAACAATGAGAAACATGATGTCCCTTCTTCTGACAACATTTGCAACTTTCAAGCACTTTCTGAGAAAGTTTTCTTTGCCTCATCTGCTTCAAGTGTGCTTTCTTTTTCAACCAGCATCTTGAAGCAACATGGTTAAACCCACCACAAAATGTGCAACAAAACTTCCTCGTTTGCTGCATAGAATGTCCATCCTTTTTGTCTTTGAGAAACAATGAACTAGTAGAGGAGACAACTTTCCTTTCCAGACTTTCATCACTGTGCTTGTCTTGAAAATTGGTTACATTTGCATGCTCGCCATAAACGACATGTTTACCCTCTACATGCTGCAATGATGGCTTAAAGCAATGGCAATCACCCTTACATCAATTTTGGCATATATTCATTTGAGAACTTGGGATAAAGGTTCTTTTTAAATTTGCATCACATGCATTCAAGGATTTGAATTCTTCACCATTAAACTGTTCATATCCAAGACCAACATTCTTGGGTCGCTTCACAACTGAAATAGGATCAACCATGCCTTGTGCATGCTTGCCCAAACCTTTGCCTTCTTGATAGCCCATCTTAAACATTAATTTGGACCCCATACCTCTTGTATGTTTTTCAAAAGAACCAACACACTTTTCAGTTGAGGGAATTGAAGACAATTTTGAATGATTTACCTCATCCTCATGCATTTTCTTGGACAAAGCTTCTTGAGCTTGAAGGAGTTGTTTCTCCATGTCATGCATTCTTTGGAGAATCATTTCCTTCTCATCCTTCATAGTCAACAATTGTGCATGAAGCTTAACACTTTCTCTTTGATCCTCAATGAGAATCTGCACCATGTCCTTCACCTTAATGAACTCATTCTTCATGTCATCATTGAATAATTTTGTGAAAGAGGAACCTTCACTTGTGGAAGAAGTTGAGATTATGTAATGGTCAATTAAACAAAAGAAACTTCCAAATAAGAGTTCTCAAAGCTTTCAATCAAATGACAAGATTTAACCAAATGTCAAACAAAAAACCCTTTTTATTCAAGCAACCATTTGCAACAAATAAAACAGTCAATCTCTTACACTGCTTTAACACCTTTTGCACAAACAAATGCTCAACCCGAGCTTTGATACCATCTTATCTGAAAATGGACTGTACTTGTTTAAGGGTGCAAGGTATCCTTTTTCCATAATTTCAAATGTGAGTTATACACTTCAAGTGACCTCTAAAAAGGTGAAAACTTCCTATTTCTTATACAGAGATAGACTGTAAGGGCATTCACCAGACATGTCACCTCTAAAGAGAGGATGAGTTCCAGAGGCTACCTGGCCCTCTACAGGCTTTACCTAAAGAAATAGCAAAGTAAACACTTAGAAGTCTTTGACATACACATACTTGAAGTTTGATGTCTTGCGGAATAAGACAAATAACTTTATGCAGCTGAATAGGTGATTATGTGTGTATGCAAGTTATGTATATTTGCTGTTTAACACTTTATATCAGTTTTGTTTAGCATATCATCTTCAGCAAATAAAGACATCAAAATGATAAAGCAGTTCACCCCTTCTGGGCTACATCTGCTGGACCAAGCCTCTCCAACTAGACTTGTCCTCTTGTATTAAAAATGCTACAAAGGCTAATACAAGAATATGAGTGTCTCAAAAGACATATCTGACTGTAAATACAAAATCAGAAGATAGGAATTAGCTAAAAATGCTCTTTCCCAAGCACTAAACAGTGAAATTGTACCTTGTGTAGTACTTTCCCTAATTGGCCCTCATGGCCCTTTAAACTTGCATGGAGAATTTCGAGGTGAAGATCACCTCAATTGGTTCTAAAACCTCTGCCATTAGACTCAAAAGGTCGAAAATAGCAGACATAGGCTTTTGAATCACCAAAAATGGATGAACACAACCCCCAAACAACTCAAGCACTGAAATGGCCCTGGTGGCCCTGAAAGCTTCCCTGAAGCTAAATAGTGAGAAGAATACCTCAACATGAAAAATGAGTTGTAGAAATGGATTCAGAATGCTGAAAACCTTCAGGAATGACCTTCGTTCCACATTCACTGGCTGCATAATTCCCAATGCAGCTCCCAAACTGATTTGGCTCTAGTGGCTCCTGGAATTTCCACGAAGTTAAAACACCTGCAAACGACCTCAGATGGCTGTCAAACCTGTGCCAATGGCTTCAAAAGGTCGAAGAGACCCAAAAAAAAAAAAAAAAAATCGTCCAAAACGGACTTTCCTAGCCCAAGTTATGGCCATTTACTCCCAACTGCCAGTTGCCCTTGAAAAACTCTAGTTAGCTTTAGTTACGGCCAGATAGGTCCGCCAATTATGGCGGGACCGCCCAAATTTGGCGCTCTGCCAAAAAATCTGCCAACTTGACTATTAGTTAATTGCCCAAAAATCCCGCATGTGACCGCAAATCTCAGCTGGTGGTTTGCATTGGATTTCGTGCCGGGCGGTTAAGGTCCTGGCACCTGGTTCTTGGCGTGAGGTTGTAGGAATATACAGGGTAAGTTCCTCAGACAGTACACCAAAAGGACACCGCTCACAAACAGATCACAGATCAATACACTAGTATTTTGACGTGGTTAAAACCCTCAGAGAGGGAAACAATCCACGGCCTGTGCCAACGTGGCTAATACAGGCAATTTATTAATAAAATTGAAAATTTACATAAGCTTCTCTCATGCACGGTTAACCTACAAATGACCCTCCATGCGCTTTAAATAGAATTCATGGACCAATCGGGTGTCAAGCCACGGATCAAGTGTCGGTAATACCGAGGAGAGAATGAACCGTCGGATCACTACATATCGTGACCGGCGGATTGTAAGTTACAAAATGTACAACGGTAAAGAAACACACTTTACCTAACTCTATACCTAACTCTATACTAGACCAAGTTGAACTTAACTATTTCCTATGTGTCGGAATATCCTAACATCCCCCCTTAAGAACAACTTGGGATAGGATTGAAGGATTTACAAATATGACACAATAGGAGAAGGAAGGAGGCACTAGAGCCTATCCCACCTTAGTGACAACTTCCTGAACTCCAAGCATATATCGAAGTTTAGTGAACTTCACCTCTGTGAGAGCCTTTGTGAAGATGTCTGCAACCTGATCATCTGTTGAACAATATTGCACATCAAGAACATGGTCATGAATGAGCTTTCTGATGAAGTGCATGTGAAGTTCAATGTGTTTGCTGCGCTGATGCTGAACTGAATCTTTGCAAAGCTGAATGGCACTTTGATTATCACACCAAAGTGTAGTCGGATGCTGCTGCTCAAAGCCAAATTCTGATAGGATCTGAAGAAGCCACAAGGCTTCCTTACTAGCTTCCATGGCACCACGATACTCTGCTTCTGCTGACGAAAGAGAAATGGCAGCCTGTTTCTTACAAGCCCATGTAATAGGTCCTGAACCAAGAGTGAAGACATAACCGGCAGTAGACTTCCGATCATCAGGGTCACCAGCCCAATCAGAATCAGTGAAACCAACTAATAGAGGAGCTGCTTTGGCACTGTAATGAATCCCAAACTGTATTGTACCTCGAACATAACGGAGTATTATTTTAGCTTCTTTCCAATGACTTTCACGGGGGTTTTGCATAAAACGAGCAACAAGGCCAACAGCAAAGGAAAGGTCAGGACGAGTATGGGTTAAATACAATAGTTTTCCTACAAGTTGACGGTATAAGGTAGCATCAACTTCAGGAGAAGTACAAGAGACTGAAAGTTGACTCCAGACTGAAAGGGAGAAGGAGCTGGCTTACAATCTTCCATGTGAAAATGACGAAGAATATCACAAGCATACTTGGACTGGGAAAGGGAAATACCCTCCTTGGATTGCAAGACTTGAAGACCGAGAAAATAGTGTAAGTGTCCTAAGTCTGTCATTTCAAATTTCTTTTTAAGGCTGGACTTCACATGGTTTATGAGGTTGGGATCACTACCAGTAAGAATAAGATCATCAACATAAAGAACAAGGATGATAAGAGAGTTGCCCACTTTCTTGGTGTAGACAGTATTGTCAGAATAACACCTAGAAAAGCCAGATTCTAAAAGAAAGCTATCCATTTTGGCATACCAAGCCCGAGGAGCTTGCTTGAGACCATAAAGAGATTTCTTAAGTCGACATACAAGGCTGGAGTCCGTTTGGATGAAGCCAATGGGTTGTTCCATATATATTTCTTCATGAAAGTCCCCATGCAAGAAGGAAGATTTAACATCCATCTGATGGACTTCCCATTTTAAAGAGGCAGCAAGGGAAAGAACAAGGCGGATAGAGTTCATTTTGGCAACAGGGGAGAAGGTTTCAGTGTAGTCAATGCCTTAAACCTGTGAAAAACCCTTAGCAACAAGACGAGCTTTATGTTTATCAACTTTCCCATCTGGTCCATACTTGGTTCTGTAAACCCATTTACATCTAACAATTTTGCGTCCCTTTGGTAGAGGAACAAGATCCCATGTATCATTTGCCAACAATGAATGATATTCTTCATTCATAGCTGCTTCCCAATGTGGATGGCCTGAAGCTTCTGCAAAAGTGTCAGGATTATGATTTACTGGAGCTTGAGCCAGTAAAGAAGAGGCTCTTTCAAACTGAGAACGTGTACGTCGCTGATCTGTAGGATCACCGGCAAGATCACCTGCTGCATCCCGAGTAGTACGGACCCATCTTAGAAGTTTAGGATCCTGATAAGGTGGGGGAGGATTATCATCCTCACTTTCATCATCTGAAGAAGAAATGTTTTCAAAAGTAGAAGAGATAGGAAGAGGTGGCACATCCGCCGGACAAGGCTCGCAGGCCGATTTATTTTCATCAAATTTTACATCTCTTCTAATGATAACATTTTTGGACTTAAATGGAATAAGTCTATAACCTTTTACATCTTCAGAATATCCAACAAAAGTACATTTCTCACTCTTAGGTTCTAAAGCTTTATGCTTTTCATCTGGAATATGGGCCCATGCTTCACTTCCAAAAATACGAAAGTGACTTACATCTGGTTTAATGGAACTCCAAGCTTCTTCTGGAGTGATATTCTTTAGAACCTTAGTAGGAGTGCGATTTATTATATAATTTGCACAATTAATTGCTTCGGCCCAAAAACTAAGACTGAGTCCTTTAGATTGCAGCATACAATAAGCCATTTCCTTTAAGGTGCGATTTTTCCTTTCAGCTACACCATTTTGTTGTGGAGTGTATGGAACAGTAGGTTGCATTTGAATTCCATTTTCGGTGCAAAATTTGATGAATGTGTTTTTAACATATTTTCCACCATTATCAGTTCTTAGCTTAAGAATTTGATGTCCAGATTGTTTTTC
>APFE031559266.1:87372-98624 GCA_000404065.3 Pinus taeda
ATCTACCATGCGAGGCCAATAGCAATACCTCTGTAGATGTGCAACTGTTTTGCTTACACCAAAATGGCCAACAATAAGAGAAGAATGAGCTTCTCTTTCAAAGATTCAAAAGCTTTATGCTGCTTGCCTCCCCATTGGAAAGCACGCTTCACACTTGTCACTGCATGCATAGGAGCTGTTATAGAAGAGAAGTTAGAGATGAACTTCCTCCAATATTAAGCCGCACCCAAAAACTTCTTACCTCTGTTATGGATTTGGGAGTAGGCCACTTCACGATAGCCTCAATCTTAGCAGGATCAATCCTCAAAGCACCTCCTCCTACTATGTGTCCCAAATAAACCAAAGAAGTCTTTCCAAATTCACACTTTGACATTTTAAGATTTAACTGATTCTTCTTCAAAACATCAAGTACTTTCCTAACATGCATGATTAAAAACAAAGTAATCAACCCTTAAAGTTAATCACACATACATGTTTAAACTACAAGGAAATCATCATGATCCCTATGCTCATGCATATCATTCTCATGCATGCAGTTCATCTTTCAACTTTCTCTTAAGTACAATCAAACGTACAATATCCTGGATCACATGTACATGTACTTTCGAAGCTGAAATGAATATAACTTTTGCTGCGATAGAGTGAGTCTCATACTCATCTTTTACCTTCATGGCGAAATTTTTGCAACAACATAAAAAAAACATGCATACATCCAAAGTTTGTATGTACAAAAAGGAGTATGTCTTACTATATCAAGAAGTTCATCCACTTCTTACCAAGCCACTTCAATGGCGATTTTATTGCAGCAACAGTTCTTCATGTGAATCTTCCACATCGATAATGGAATCCATAGATCCACTTGCGCCAATGTTTTTGTCCTCAAGCTGCATGTGCTTTGGACGACTTGTTGGATGCAAGGTCCAACAATGAGAAACATGATGTCCCTTCTTCTGACAACATTTGCAACTTTCAAGCACTTTCTGAGAAAGTTTTCTTTGCCTCATCTGCTTCAAGTGTGCTTTCTTTTTCAACCAGCATCTTGAAGCAACATGGTTAAACCCACCACAAAATGTGCAACAAAACTTCCTCGTTTGCTGCATAGAATGTCCATCCTTTTTGTCTTTGAGAAACAATGAACTAGTAGAGGAGACAACTTTCCTTTCCAGACTTTCATCACTGTGCTTGTCTTGAAAATTGGTTACATTTGCATGCTCGCCATAAACGACATGTTTACCCTCTACATGCTGCAATGATGGCTTAAAGCAATGGCAATCACCCTTACATCAATTTTGGCATATATTCATTTGAGAACTTGGGATAAAGGTTCTTTTTAAATTTGCATCACATGCATTCAAGGATTTGAATTCTTCACCATTAAACTGTTCATATCCAAGACCAACATTCTTGGGTCGCTTCACAACTGAAATAGGATCAACCATGCCTTGTGCATGCTTGCCCAAACCTTTGCCTTCTTGATAGCCCATCTTAAACATTAATTTGGACCCCATACCTCTTGTATGTTTTTCAAAAGAACCAACACACTTTTCAGTTGAGGGAATTGAAGACAATTTTGAATGATTTACCTCATCCTCATGCATTTTCTTGGACAAAGCTTCTTGAGCTTGAAGGAGTTGTTTCTCCATGTCATGCAGTCTTTGGAGAATTTTTTCCTTCTCATCCTTCATAGCCAACAATTATGCTTGAAGCTTACCACTTTCTCTTTGATCCTCAATGAGAATTTGCACCATGTCCTTCACCTTAAGGAACTCATTCTTCATGTCATCATTGCAGAATTTTGTGAAGGAGGAACCTTCACTTGTGGAAGAAGTTGACATTATGGAAATGGTCAATTAAACAAAAGAAACTTCCAAATAAGAGTTCTCAAAGCTTTCAATCAAATGACAAGCTTT
Source organism: Pinus taeda (assembly GCA_000404065.3). Taxonomy (NCBI): domain Eukaryota; kingdom Viridiplantae; phylum Streptophyta; class Pinopsida; order Pinales; family Pinaceae; genus Pinus; species Pinus taeda. Next base: position 89,283 of record APFE031559266.1, read on the forward strand.
AACCAATTGTCAAACAAAAACCCCTTCTTATTCAAGCAACCTGGTAAGCATCAACACTTGCAAGACAGTTAGAAGTTCTTTGCACAAAAAAAATCAAAAGACAACTACACCAGAGATTGAATGAAAGAGCATTTATCTAGTTTGCAATTGTATAACAAGATCATTTCGAAGGCTTCCTGGCTCGTTTCAGGCTCTTTCTATAGCTTATTTGACTGATTTTGATACAAAGAAACAACAACATAGCTCTGATACCAACTTGATCTGAATTTGAAACTACTTGAAAAAGGTTTGCAAGGTATTCAATTCAGTATTAAACATGTTTAAAACATTCCCATGTCTTGCAGTAAAGAAACAAATGAAGTTTTCAGTTGTTCATGATCCATTCAAGCATAGCAGAATTATTTCCTTTTACTGTTTAACACATAAAAATGAATTTGTTCTGCAAAATAAATCAACCACAGATGCAAAAGAAGTTGATGAAGCAGTTCACCCCTCCTGGGCTACGTCTGCTGGGTCCAAGGCTCCTAAATGGGTCAGCCCTCATTTTAATTAAATGCTCAAAATGAATTTACAGCTGAATAGAAGTCTCTACAGGTGAAATAGACTATAGAATCAGATTCAGAACACATGAATCCTTCGGGATTGACTGCTGGTTCACCTCCAATGGATACCTGCAACCTGAAACAATTCTCTCAATACTGGGCCCTCGTGGCTCCTAGAACTTTCATGGCTCCAAAACCTTTGCAAATGACCTCTGATGGCTGAAAGACCTATGCTAATGGCTTCAGAACATCCAAAATACCCAAAATCAAAAAACAAATTCGTCCAAAACCGCCTTTCCTAGCCAAAGTTATGGCCATTTAATGAAAACTGCCAGTGTCCCCTAAAAGGACTCCAGCTAACTTTAGTGGAGCTCCACCAATTATGGCAGGACCGCCAAATTTGGTGCTCCACCAAAAAGTCTGCCAACCATAACTGCAGTTAAACTGACTGAAAAATGTTGCATGTGACCACGTCGATGGGTTACCATCGGATTTCGTGCCCGATTATGTGCTGGCCCCTGGTTCACAGGGCGTGGTCATATGGTAAGGGAGGGGCTGGCCCCCCAAATATTCCCACCATGCATGATTCAAAACTTAAATACTTAATAATTCGGTTGACTGTTCAACGTTCCTGGCTTGGCCCAACGGTAATACGTTGGATTAATACATTGAAGGTTAGGGGTTCGAATCACCACCCTACCAACAAGTTCTAATCATACGTGCCCATACTTGCCTACGTCAGCTTGGGGCCATGTGGGGGCCTCCGGGCTTGCCACGTGGCAGCTTCTGATTGGCCTGTCCCCACGGAATATTCCATGGAATATTCTTTTTTAATTTTTTTTTAATTCAAAATTAAGGGTTATTGGGCGATTTTGTTTTTGCCATAACTTTCACATGCGGCGACCATTTTTCGAACCGTTTGCGGCGCCGGAATCGGGAGGACGAGATCTATCCATTCGTTCAGGTTTGAGCTAATTTTGAGCACTTTCATTTTTGAGCATTTTTCGACACTTGTGACATGAGCCCCTGATCAAACTATCAGAAAACAAGGATTATGTGTGGAAATTGAAGAAAGCCATATATGGTTTAAAACATGCATCTATCGATATGAATGATGCTTTGAATATAGTTTTTTCTCTTCCAATAGTGTTAAGACCTTGTCAACATGTTGTATATGTTCTTCCCAATGTTTTCTATAAATTAGTATGTCATCAAAAAATACTAGCACAAATTTTCTAAGGGTTTGAAAATAGAAGTCATCAAGCTTTGAAATGTTGAAGGTGCATTTGTAAGTCCAGATGGCATAACCAAAAACTCATAATGACTATCATGTGTTCTAAAGGTTTTTTTGGGAATGTATTATTGCGTCATTCTAATTTGATGATATCCAGAACAAAGATCAAACTTAGTAAAGAAAATTGCTCCATGAAATTCTTATAACAATTCATCAATGACAGGAATAGGAAACTTATCTTTGATTTTCATTTTTTTGATATGTATGTAGTATGGACACATATGCCACAAACCATCCTTTTTTATAACCATCACCACTGGTGAAGAGAAAGCACTCTAGCTACGTTGAATGATGTATGTTTGTAACATTTCTTGAAGAATATGATCAATCTCACTCTTTTGTGCATGTGGATATATGTAAAGCCTAATGTTAGGTGGCACACTTACAGGTTGCAAATGAATATCATGGTCATGCTCTCTGATAAGTGGAATACCCTTAGGCATTTCTCCAAATACCTTGGCATGATTGTTGATAAATTTTTGAAGATCCATTGGAGCATAGGATAGAGATGTTTGAACATATAATGAACACAATTATGAAACTAAACCTTGGTGTCGCTTTTCTAGAAATTTTGTCATGCTATTAGAGCTTATCACTTTTTTGGGTTTCCCTTGGATACCTCGAAGCTCAATTTACTTTCCATATGAGAAAATCCTTATGAAAAGATCTTGGAAATTAATGGCCATTTTTCCCAATGATTGTAACCATTAGATCCCTAATACAACATCAACACCACCCACTTTGGATTTAAATCATGGGACTAACCAATAAATACTCCCCCATATTCAGCTTAATATTATTGCACTTACCTAAACAATTTATCTTATGTCCATCTACAATCATCACTTGAAATTCTGGTGCTAGATATACAAAGCAATTAAGAAGCTTTTCCATTTGTGAGTGATGAAGTTATGGGTACTACCTAAACACATCAATATTATTACCTTTTTCCTTTCGATGTATCCTTCTATATTGATGGTTTGTGGAGTAACGATGTTGGCAATGAATGACAAGAGATTATTGGAGTTATTTCTTCAAGCTTTAGACCTTGTGAAGTTTCCACTTCTTGATATTCTTGATCTTCACATTCTATGTGGAATAATTTCTTCTCATTGCATTTATGCCCTTTACTATACTTGTTTTCATAATTGAAACATAGTCCCTTTTCTCTTCTTTAATCCATTTGTTGAGGAGTCAACCTCGTTGATTTAGGAAACGAACCCTGATTTTCTCTACAGTTATTAGTGACCAATTTTTTAGTGGCCAAATTTTAACTTTCAACTTTCCTTCCCAGACTGAAAGCATGCTCTAGAGATTTAGGTTCAAATAGACACACCTCTTGTTGGATGCTTTCCTTTAAAGTACCCATAAATAGGTCTAACAAGTTATCCTCAGAAATATTCTTCACTCTGAGACTCAACTTTTGAAATTGTTGAATGTGCTATGTAATATGACCCTTTTGTCGAAGACTTACCAATTGACTAAATAACGTGTTTATCTTATTATCCCCATAATGTAATATCAATTCCTCTATAAAAATGGACCAGGATATAACACAATCCTTTTTTCTTTCACAAATCCATTGATCCCATACATGTTGGTCTTGTTCTAAGAACATGGATGCAATATTTACCTTTTGTAAGGATGCCACTTGGTTTAAATCAAAGTACTACTCCATCTAAAATATCCATGTTACATGATCATTTCCATCAAATTTCCTCATATCAATCTTCAAAATGTAGTAGTTTCTTGGTGTTGATTCAAATCCTTGGTGATGTGGATCTTGGATTGAAATTTCATGAGTATGGATCTATGATGGAAACATTTGTGCTCTTCAATTTTGATAGCATACTCCTCATATGATATTGATTTTCAACAACATGCTTCTCCTTATCTTCATGATATCTTTAGATCTCCACATCCCTTTTAGAAAGCCTTTCCAAGATAGTAGTCAAGGACTTTTTGTATTTCTTCCTTATTTTCATTCTTCTCCATTTATGTTCCTCCTACCTGCTTTTCTATTCATTCCTTATTTTCATTCATCTTATTTTCCATTTCTATTGTAGGTTTTTCTTGAGAACCTGAAAAATCCACCTTTTTCAACATACTACCATCCATTTCATGAAATTTCTTTTGTAATTGAGATAACATAAATTCTAAGTATTAACATTCTTCATGGGTCAAGGATGGGACTTCAATAGATTTAATTGTTGTAGTAACTTTCTTTGGAGGCATGTTGGAAAATATTAATACCCTCCCTCTTTGTTACAACAAAAACAATGGGCTCTTCTAATGAATAGTTAGGTAACTAGTAAGTTACATACCTTAATTTGGAGAATATCAAAATGTTTGAATATTTCTTGACATATCTCTAAGATGTCAATCCTTCTAAATCTGAAAAATGGTTCTGCAATACTACGATATGTAATTTCTTCAATTCCATAGGTGTGAACTGAATTTGATGTGCCAATTGAACGTCATAGTAACTTTCCCAAAATTTGTTAATTTTTTGGACTCTTCCCAAGAGCAATTTGTATAGCATGCCATGTGTATAATTCCTAAAATATAATTATGAAACCTGTACCTGAATCATTTCTATTTGTCTCTTGAAATTCTTGAAGATTTCACAGTCTAAAAAATTCCAAACAAGAAGATATAGCAAAAATACCAAGCTAACATGTTTAAAATGTATTTCATGATTGTTCACAAACTCTAACTTCCATAGGGTATAACTCCAAAAGTATAGTGAACCAAATTCTAAAAATGTTACCAAATATTCCCTGAGATCTCTTCTTAATATAGTTCAAGTTTCACTTTATTAAGCCTTACATAAAAAAAGTTATAGTACAAATTCCAAACTGACCTGTTTGAGACTGAATTCTAGAGCCTACAGAAATCCTAAGTTCCTTGGAGAAAATCTCATAAAATATTGTGAACCTATATTTGTAACTTGGACTATATATTCACTAGTATTTCCCCTTAATGTGGTCAAATATTCATGGTCTAATGTGACACCCTTGGTCTATTTCCCTCCGATTTTTGTAATGTGATGATACTTAACTCTATAAAACAATATATTTTATGTAATGGTATGAAGAGTTGGACTATATATCCGTGATATAAGACGGAAGAGGAAAGATAAACCCATGTGGGGTTAATTGGCATTTAATTGTTGACACCTAATCCTTGTGATTGGGTAAATATATGTAAATAAATAAATGAGAAATGTGAACAGTCATTGGGAGATGAACTGAACCGTCTCTCCCTCATGTATATAACAGACCTACCTGATTGAATGAATACACGAATCAGTTTTTTCTGCCTAATGGAGTTACTGCCTGGCCTAACATGGTATCAGAGCTAGGTTATTTTTTTAGCTCTCAAGCTCCTTGTAACTCCTCTGCCTGTCTGCCATATTCATTTTATACAGACCTGCACCTGACATTGCAAACGCTCCTATGCCTGACACTGCCAGCGTTGTCCAAGCTATCCTGAAGAGTTGTGCATTCACCTGAATGAATCGCTACTCCAAGTTAAAACGCTCCTCTGCCTGTTCTTTGTGCGATGCTGTCTTCAATTTGTATCTCTGAGTTTGGGTGAGGCGCTTGGTGCGGTGAGCGTGGAATCCTCACCACTAAACATTCAAATCCTGTCTGGTAATTGCTGGAGTATGCATTATAAATCGTTTTGGTATTTAAACGTTGTTATACGCATATTATTGTGGTTATAATACCTGAACGTTGTTATACGCATGCGTGGAAATGTGCTGACTGTTTTTGGAGAATGACATGGTATGCTGCTAATGCGTGGTCATGTTTTGTTAATGGATTTACGTGGTTATTGTAGTTATAACACTTGATATACGTGGTTATTGTGGTCATAATACCTGTGATGCGTGGACACTAATATGAACCATTAAGTGTTTTATACCTTTGTAATGTTGCTGATGCGTGGACATGGACACTGATGAGTGTTTGAAGTGGACATGGAGACCGATGCGTGGACATGGAGACCGATGCATGGACATGGAGACCGATGAGTGTTTGAAGTGGACATGGAGACCGATGCGTGGAGAATCCAGAGACCGATGAAAGTAAGAAAGTAAGGCAAAAAAAAGAGAGGGCATTGGGGATTTTGGTATAGGAATTGGTGACTCTTGGCACCATTGTAAGTGGCTTCCCCGAGGCGACGAGGAAGCAATAAATTACACTGCACAAAAAGGTCATTGAATCGAATACGTTAGGCATTTCACTAAATCGAAGCATTTCATTTTGTTGTGTAATGTGCAAGCGGTAAGGTAGCTGATATCACCTATTGTGTAATGTGTAAGGCACTCATCTTGGCACCGTCTGTGGGAACGTCAGGTCTCTGTACAGCCTTGGAGTAAATCCTATCGGTGATTCTTGGGCTTGTTTGCGCCTCCAGGGGCATTTGTTTCGCTGACATTTGAATGTTGGCTTGAGGACACATCCAATAATTCCAAGATAATTCTCTCAGCAAGCATTTTTAATTGTAGAAGTAGCATCATTGTTTTATTGAATTCTGACAATAGACAATCAGAGCAGAGAAGGTCTTAACATTGTGAAAGCAACACAACATTCAGTAACATTTTATTATATAATCCTATATTGATATGACAGAATGTTTGGTGGAGGCAAAACGACCATGATGCGTTGAAGCTCTTTTGTTGCGTATGCATTGATTTTTTATTGGTAGCCGTGTACATTTTGAAGGTCGTTTTTTTCTCTGTGTATTGAAGTTGTGATGGCCATGATTCAATGGGTACATGAAAACCTTGTGTTAGAAGTTTTAGTGGATGATAATTCCCTTTGAGAATGCCCTTTTGAGTACATTTTTTACTGTATATTGGCAGAAGTATTTTTTGTTACAGTATGCATTCAAGAGGAAGAGGAAGATATTTCAGAGACAGGGAGGGCAGACACCCTCAAGAAAAAAAGGCAGATTTGCACTGCAAGCTACCATGGGACAAAATTGAGCAGAAAAGAAACCAACAGAAAGGAAAAACTGATGATACACACAAAGGTAAAGCACCTGAATCCACTCACTATGATGTGGCACAATGTAATATTGGAGTAAATGAAGATTTATTTAATGCTTCACTTGCTTCCTGGAAAAATTATTGGTTTCTTGATTCAGGAGAAACCTGCCACATGACTCATAGAAAACATTTTTTTGAAGATTTCACTGACAATGTTGATGGAGCAATATACTTTGCAGATCAATCAAAAATCAAGCCATCAGGGCTTGGCACAACCAGGCTTAAACTACCTGGTCTTCCAGACTTTCTTCTGGATCATGTTCTATATCTCCCACAACTCAAGAGAAACTTACTTTCCTTGGTCCACATCCGCCAGCAAGGTCACTCCATTCATATGTTTGATGGCAAGCTTGAGGTAAGAAAAGCATCTGACCACTCACTTGTCATGAGGGGAATAGAAAAAGAAAGGCTTCTCAAACTGCAAGGAGCATCTGCTCATGCACAACATTTCTCATATATTTCTCATCATGAAGAAGGTACACTTCCATCAAGTTTATTATGGCATGCTAGATTTGGACATTTAAACTATGACAGTCTCCGTTTATTGAAGAAAAATTGTGTTGCTGGTTTGCCTACAATTCCTAGAAAACTTAAGCAATGTGATGCTTGCATTCTAGGAAAGCATAGCAAACAGTCATTTCATGACTTACATTCAAGAGCACATAGGAAGCTTGAACTTATTCATTCAGATTTATGTGGTCCAATGCCTGTTCCTTCTGCAAATTCAAATAAATATATCATGACATTTATTGATGACTACACCAGAATGTGTTGGGTTTATTTATTGAAGAACAAATCTGATGCTTTCCTAACATTCAAGGATTTTCATAAATGGATTGAAAATGATGCACAATCTCATATTGGGTCTATTCGCACTGATAATGGAAAAGAATATACATCAAATGAATTTGAACAATATCTTCGCCAACATGGGATTAAACATCAAAAAACTGTGCCTTATAATCCCCAACAGAATGGTGTAGCTGAAAGAATGAATATAACAATTTTGAATATGGTACGATCCATGCTTTTTAAAAAAAATGTAAAGATAATGTTTTGGGCTGATGCTGTTCTATGTGTTGCATATATAAAGAATAGATGTCCATCTAATGCTATAAGAAACAAGACTCCTTATGAAATGTGGTATGGACATGTTCCTTTGGTAAAACATCTCATGGTCTTTGGTTCCACCTGTTATGCTTTGATACAAAAGGTACATAGAAACAAATTTGGTGCTAGAAGTCATAAGTGTATCTTCCTGGGGTACTCAAACACCTCCAAAGCATACCGCCTCTATGATGAAGTAAATAAAAAGTTTGTTGTATCTAGAGATGTATTTTTTCTTGAATCATCCAAAACTGGCAATGTTGTTGAGCGGCAACTTGATTGCTTGGATAGATTCGCAAAAGCAAAATTATTTCAAGAATTTGATAATCAGATTCCACATCTTGAAGGGGGGATTCCTATACTAGATCAACATGTGGAATCTTCTTCTGAAGAACACTCTCCCCCACATGAAACTCCAACAACGAATGATGCTTTAAGTGATGTAATTGATAGAATTGGGAGACGCAATCTTGATTCAGTCCCAACTCAATCAACAGAGTAGCCTGGACCATCTCAGAAAGGTTCCCCAAAGTGGTTGACAAAGACACTTGAAAGTGTTCATCCTGATGAAATTGGAAAAACAGGAACCAGAAATTCAAATCGGCAAAATGGAGGTGATGTAGATGACTCTAATTCACCTGTTGATATGGATGCTTCTTATGATTGTGAATTGAACTTGTCTACAGATTTTGAACCAACTTCCTTTAAAGAAGCTGCTTCTCATGATGAATGGAAAGAAGCAATGCAAAAGGAGTATGCTGCCCTCATAAAGAACGACACTTGGAAGCTGGTTGATCCTCCATTTGGAACCAAACCAATTGGCTGCAAGTGGGTCTACAAGAACAAGTACAAAGCTGATGGCTCACTTGACAAACACAAAGCTAGGGTTGTGGCAAAAGGTTTTGGACAGAAGGAAGGGGTCGATTATGAGGAAACTTTTGCCCCCACAGTAAAATGGGCCACCATCCGGACACTCTTTGCACTAGCAGCTCAGAACGGTTGGAAAGTCCATCAAATGGATGTAAAAACTGTCTTCTTGAATGGAGATCTAAAAGAGAATATTTTTTTATGTCCCAACCTGAAGGATTTGCTGTGAAAGGACATGAACATAAAGTATGCAAACTTGTGAAGTCCTGGTATGGCCTCAAACAAGCACCACGAGCCTGGTATGAAAAGCTAACTGAGCATCTTCTGAAACTCAACTTCAATCATTTTGATCTTGATGATGCAACTTTATTTGTCAAGAAAGTTGCAAAACAGTTGTATATCTTGTGGTATATGTAGATGATCTTTTAATGACAGGGAACAATGAAAGTTATATTGCATCCATAAAGAAAGAA
>APFE031559266.1:108947-140465 GCA_000404065.3 Pinus taeda
ATATTAATTTTATTAATTTTTATAAATTACTAATAGTAGTTTTTAAGCTCTAGGTTTATGATAACCCATGGTAATACCATGGTATCCATGTGAGCATAGACTATGTAAAGGGGAAATTCTATCAACTTAGATCCATCTTAATTCCAAGTCTACCAAGTGCTAGGAGGGATAAATAGATTTCATCCCTCTGAGAGTGACAAATGTGGAGTTAAGATGGATATAGGTTGGTTTTTATCATAATGAAGATATTAAATAGACTTAGGAAATTATATTGTAAAAAAAATCTTAAGGTGAATGGTTAAAGCTACATTTAGTCACTTCACAAAATTTAGTAAAAAATACCGATATCTCCATTAATATTGGTTTTTCTTATTTAACAAAAAGAAATTCAAAACAATGAAATCTTAACTCTTTCCGCATCACCCTCGCAGAAGAGAGATAGTCGCTGCGTAGATTCCCACCATTTTTCAAACATTCTCAATATGATATCTTCATGAAAAAGTTAAGATACTGATCTTGGATTAGTTGTTTGAAAAATATGTTGGTTTGTACAACCTTTCATCTTCTCTGCTATTCTTAGTTTATCGTAATGATCTGTAGGGGATGGGTCACTGCACCATATTGTCCTAAAAGGCAGAGATTGTGCACCAAAAAGGAAATTAATCCAACGCTGTTAAAAATGGTATGAAGGTAGTGAATTATGTTAATAAGAAATTTAGATTGGGAGAGACAGTAATTAAATTTTATTATTTAATTGAAGATTTCCAATTAAAATAATAATAAATCTACATTTATATGTTAGGCCCCTATACTACTAGTGTAACCCCTTATTGTTATTAGTACAACCCCCTTATTATATTGTTGTACCCATGTAGTACCCACTATTGTTATTATTGTGCCCTTACATTATTATTGTTATGTCAGCTTTGATTACATTATGACCCCTTAGACTCCTATATATAGAAAGGAGGTATTTTCATTTGTATCATCAAAGAATTGTTCATTTGTGTAATGTAAAGGACATTGCCCCCTCGAAGAGGCTGAATTCTAAGGCGTTCAACTATCTTTTTTATCTTTATGTGAGCTGGTTTCATAACATTTGGTATCAGAGCTTTGGATTCTAGGGTTTTGCTGCTCCAAACAGGTCATCGTGGCATTTGCGCTATAACTTTTTTTTGTGACGTTTCAGATGCTACAAAAAAAACCCATTTGAGAAGAAATTGCACTGAACGTCAGGTCCGAATTTCAGAGCTTTTGGCACTATATTTGCGGAGATATTATCTGAGGAAGTTGGCATTTTTCCAGACCCCTGAATTACATTCCAAACAGGTGACCTGGGGAAAATAGTCATTACTTTTGTTTTGAGCATCAAATTGAAATTTCGTAAGAAGTTACAGAAAGAGGACGGACTGTAGTTTCCTGTGTATATTTTTTAGAACCTAAGGTTGAAACAGTGACACGTGGCACTTCATCAAGTTTGCTCTTCTGAAAAGGTATATAATCAGGTCATCTTGGAAGATTGTGCATAACTCTTTCTTGGAGAATCCAATTTTGATCAGACTGGTGGCATTGGAAAGAGGACACAGAGAGCTACTGCAGATCGCAATTTCAGAACTGGAAGAGATGAAATTACAGATTTATAGTCATTTCAAGATCGAGCTCCTAAAATCAAGAAAGGGCGATATGAGAAAGTTTGATGGCAAGGATCCGGTAAATTGGATACTTCAAATGGAGCAATATTTTGATCTACATGGTGTACAATTGTTACAAAAGGTATGTATTGAATCTTCATATTTAGAACCAGATCATTTTTTATGGTATAAAGGGATTTGTTCTCGTAAACAACTTGTTACATGGTCAATTTTCATAGAGGAAATGATAGCACATTATGAGGATACAAAGAGAAACACCTTCTTTAGCCAACTTATAAATCTCAAACAAAAGTGTTCAATGGCAAAGCACAGTAGGGGCTTCCAAAAATTGAATATAAGGGTAAATTATATTCCAGAGATGAAAAGGATTGATGTCTTCATAGGTACTTTAAAGGATAACATTCAACATGAGGTTCGTCTTTGGGAACCTAATTCATTGGAGAAAGCATTCAAGTGGGCAAGAAAAATTGAAAGCGAAATTATGGAAGCAAGGAATCCCACCACTCACGACTATAATTATGAAAGTGTTTTTTCTCCTAGCCTTCCACAACCTACAAGGATTACACCACAACAATTGGAGGAAAAAAGAGAAAAGGGGCTTTGTTACAATTGTGATAGCAATCCACTAAAGGTCATAAGTGTGCTGAGAAGAAAATATTTTACATAGAGTATGAAGGGGAGGAAGAAAAGGATCATGAAACATCAAAAGAAGAGGATATACACCAGGAACATACCCCAGAGAAAGAAGAAATGAATTCGATCATATCTTGTAAAGCATTGACAAGAATTACCACTCCTCAAACTCTTAAGATAGAAGGACATATCAAGAAGAAAAAGGTTCAAGAATTGAAAGATTATATCGAGAAAGAAGAAATGAATCTAACCATATCATGTAATGCATTGGATGGAATTACCACTCCTCAAAATATCAATATAGAAGGACATACCCAGAAGAAAAATGTTCAAAAAGTGAAAGATCACATCAAGCATCAAGAAATGAATCCAACCATATCTTGTAGAGCATTGGAAGAAATCACCACTCCTCAAACTCTAAAGATAGGACATATCAAGAAGAAAAAGGTTCAAGCAGTGAAAGATCACATCGAGCATCAACAAAAGTTCTCCAACTTTTAAAAGATAATGCCACTTCGGTGTAGAATCGAATGAAACAACAGGTAGATCAATGTCGCAGTGAAAAAAATTTGATGTAGGTGATTGGGTATTTTTACGGTGACATCTCAAGCAAGAAATTTATGAGAAGGAAATGTTGGCAATACTACATGCACTTAAGAAATGGCAACCTTACCCAATGGGAAGACACTTCAAGGTAAAAATGGATCATGATAGTCTTAAATACTTTTAAAACAAATATTATCTTTAGAAGAACAGAAAAAATGGGTCACAAATATGTTGGGTTATGACTTTGACATCATCTACAGGAAAGGGAAGAAATTTTTTGTTGTAGATGCACTCTCAAGAAAGAATGAGGATGTGGAAGCATTGTTTTGTGTTATTTCTATTATCCAACCAGATTGGATAAACGAAGCAAGGGATGAATGGAAGAAGGACAAAGAAGTGTGGCCACTCATTCAAAAGTTGCAGAATATTCCAATTCAAACAATATTGTCAGAACTTGAAGAGGAAGGAAAAATCAAATTGCAACCTGGAGCAGTCACAGAAAAAAGAACCCGACAAATACGAAATCGATCAATTTCAGAGTATCTCATCAAGTGGAAGAACTTACCTGCCGAATATTCCACATGGGAGGACAGGAATTTTATACAGAAACATCAAGAACGTTGAGGACAACACTTTTTGAAGGAGAGGGGCATGTTAGGCCCCTATACTACTAGTGTAACCCCTTATTGTTATTAGTACAACCCCCTTATTATATTGTTGTACCCATGTAGTCCCCACTATTGTTATTATTGTGCCCTTACATTATTATTGTTATGTCGGCTCTAATTACATTATGACCCCTTGACTCCTATATATAGAAAGGAGGTATTTTCATTTGTATCATCAAAGAATTGTTCATTTGTGTAATGTAAAGGAGGTTGCCCCCTCGAAGAGGCTGAATTCTAAGGCATTCAACTATCTTTTTTATCTTTTTGCGAGCTGGTTTCATAACATTATATATTTATATATTAATTGGAAGGCTTCTGACAACGGTCACTTCTTTCCATTAGATCCCCTTCAGGCCTTTCGAATACCTACTACTTCATTATATTATATAGTTGGGGCTTACTACTTGTTGGCGTGTTGGGGTAAACAAATTTGATGTGTTTTTTTTAAACTCGCAGTTGGAGTCTATGGAATAAGAAAGAAATTTGATAGCTTGGCAAAAGTGGTAGCTTGACAAAAGTGGTAGAGAAAGCATTAATCTCTCCTACCATGACAAACATGGCCACTAAAACTTGCAACATTGTTTGCAGGAAGTGAAAATTATGTTTCTTTTTTCCAAACATGTATGTTAGTATATTACAGTTTAATGAATATGTTTTATTATTATCATATATGGTTTCATACTTTAACAAAACTTTCGCCAAGACTTCACAATGTTTTATTATTCAGTGAAAAATTTTCCAAGATCTTACAAGATTTTGTAATTCAGTAAAAGATTCACCATGACTTTACAAGATAATATAATCTAGTGAAAGATTCGCCCTATATATATATATATATATATATAATATATATATATATATATATATATATATATATATTAATATATATATATATATATATAATATATTTAGTGATAAAACGCATCCCATTTTTCCTATATATCATGGGGATTCGCCCATTTATTGTACATATAAATTTAGGGTGGTTCTTAAAATTTTCCCTGAAATCAACCATGGTAAATGATGGTCACCCATGTTTAATTTAGGATTTATAACATTTATCTTAGGGTTTCTATACCTTGGGTTTATAATACTAAACCTTTTGGTTTAATATTGTTTCCTTGGATTTATAGTATCAATCCCTAGCATAATCATTGTCAACAATGGTCCAATGTCACATTGTGACAAAGATTGTGTCATATGAAAATCAACCATGGTCAAATGTCACATTATGACAAAGATTGTCTCAATATGAAAATCAATCATGGTCAATATGAAAATCAACCATGGTCAATCATAGTCAACCATGGTCCAATGTCACATTGTGATAAAGATTGTCTCAATATGAAAATCAAAACCATGGTCAACCATCGTCAACCATGGTCCAACGTTGCATTGCGACAAAGATTGTCTCAATATGAAAATCAACCATGGTCAATTATGGTCAATGATCATTAATAACCAAGGTCACATCGTGATAAAGATTGTCTCATGGTCCAATGTCACATTGTGACAACCATGGTCCAACGTCGCATTGTGACAAATATTATCTCAATATGAAAATCAACCATGGTCAATCATGGTTAATGATCATCAATAAACATGGTCACACTGCGACAAAGATTGTCTCATGGTCTAATGTCGCATTGTGACAACCATGGTCCAATGTCGTATTGTGATAAAGATTGTAAAAAAAAAATGGTCATGGTTAACCATGGTAGAACATTGTATTGTGAAAAAGATTCTCTCAATATGAAAATCAATCATGATTAGCCATGATTTATTTAGGTTCATAATATTTATCTTAGGGTTTATATACCTTGGGTTTACAATATTAATCCTTTGGGTTTTGGGGATTTTAGTATTAATCTCTTGTGTTTATTGGTGCCTTGTGTTTATAATATCAATCCCTTGGGTTTATTAATCTAAGGGTTCATATTCCTAGGGTATAATATTATTGATAGGATTTATAATATTAATCCTAGGGTTTAATATAGATCTCTTGGGTTTGTTATCCATTGGGTTTATAATATTAATCAAAGGGTTTATATTCTTCGGTTTTAATATTAAACCTAAGGCTTATAATATTAATCCCTTAGGTTTATTAATTCTTTGGGTTTATAATATTAATCGTAAAGTTCATGATATTAATCTTAGGATTTAATCTTTATTTTAGAGTTTATAATATTTATCTTGGGGTTTAAATCTCCTGGGTTTATAATATTAATCCCTTGGGTATAATATTATTCCCTTGGATTTTTAGTATTAATCCCTTGGGTTTATAATATCAAATATTTAATATTGTAACATTGGAATAGTAAAAAAATGTATCCAACATCACCTTGTGACAAACATTGTCTCAATATAAAAATCAATCTAACAATCATTGTTGCAATGTTGCACTACATTGTATTTATTCAATGTCGCATTGTTACATTACAAAACGTCATTTTAATACAAGATTTATAATATTAAGCCCTTTAACATTCGGTTTATAATATTTAAAATGATTAGTTAATATTATTATTTATCAATTGATTAATTGATTAGTTATTTATTATTATATTTATTTATATTTAACGATTGAATTATTTTATATTATTATTATTATTTATTTAATGATATTTAAATATCAACCATTTTTACTAATGTGGATGTGCATGTGATTTAATATAAAGCCTTGGCTTATATCAACCACATTACGAACGTGGTTGTGGTAGTAATATTATATAATAGTAATATATACTAGTATAATAATAATTTAAATTATAATTAGATTTTGATTTCTTTCTTCTAATTTATATATAATAAAAATAATGCCAATATTAATTTACTCAATTTTCTCTTCTTTCTATATTTTATTTATTATTTTTCTTTGTTTTTTACTTTAATAAAAAAATAATAATAATAATATTTTCTTATAAGATATAATATATGACCAAATATTATAATCTAAAGTTCAAATTTTTATTAAAATAATCTATTTTTCTAGTGCTTATTTCTTAGACGAACCAAATTAGATGGTTGAAAGCATCGACCAACAACTAATGATATGATTAATCAGAAAGACATTGGCAAAATCAATATGGATCACAAAAGACCAAAATCAAAAAGTTATCAAACAAACAAATTATAATGATATCATGTGAATACATGTTTACAAATGTTTGTGCTAGGGCCTTTCAAATTTACCTTATACCATTATGAAATTTTCATGAAAACTATCAAATAACAAATGACATCATGTAAATACATGTTTACCAATTGTTGTAATTTTAAAATGGGAAAAGATCCAGATGGGTGTATATCAACTACATTTACTAATGTGGTTGTGCTAGTATGTTAAGTTTAACGACAATAAACATAACATTTAAAACACAATAAAACTTAACAAATTTCATATAAACAATCATTTTTATAAATTTTTAATTATATAGAATTTTATGATCTATGTCAATTGGATGTAGTTTAGGTAATCGAAAGAAATGTTGTTATTGTTATCCACCCAACCCAAGTTCAATTCCTTTATATAACATGTTGAACTCAAAGAAATATATTCTTCTAATGACTTCAAACCTTCTCTTTTGAAAGTTCCTTTAGGACCTGAACATGTATATACATATATGTTGTTGTAGTATATCTAGAAGTATCAACAATTGGGGAGGGCTCATACTCGCATGAAATAGGGTCAATTCCAATCACTATCACTATATCTCTAGGTGAATCTATGTGTCCTAACACACAACTTGCACAACTAGTCAAAAAGATTTGAACCTCCAACCACATATTTAACACAAATTTCATATCATGACAATTACTATTCAAACTACTCTAAAACTCAAACTAATATTATATTAATTATAAATAATTAATTATTTTTATTATTTTTAATTTTTATTATACATATCATTTCAAAACCTAACATTATTTTTTAAAATTATAAAATCATGTCATCAATTTGTTTTAATATAAAACATTGAATGCTAAGCATATATTTTTGTTAATGTAATGCAACCTTGATATTCAAAAAATGACCCTTACCGTAGTTTTGTTATAAGATTGATATAATTAATATAAAAGATTGAATGCTAAGCATATATTTTTGTTAATTTAATGCAACCTTGATATTCAAAAAATACCCTTACCGTAGTTTTGTTATAAGATTGATATAATTAATTGATTTCTTATGAAGGCAATAGTCAAAAGATTTAGTTTGAAGAGCTATATAGTTTGAAGTAGTGCATTTTTATTATTATTTATGAACCAATTAACTTTAAATAGACCTTTCTAAGATGAAGTATTGTATTTTTAATAATCTTAATTGCTTTTACTTCAATTTATTGAAAATAATGATTATAAAATATCACCACTACTGGAGATCCAGCCAAGAAAATTAACCATTACAATGTAGGCATATCCCCAATATCATTATTTGCTTCGTTTGCCTCAACAGTGTTGGCAACAATGTTTTTTTTGTAAGCTAGGGCGGGACTCTCCAATTTACATGTCCATTATGTACCCCTCTACGGGGGAAGGGTAGCCCAAGATTTGAACCCAAGACTTCCGGTTCGGTGAGACTTCATTTCCACGGCCCTTGCCGCTTGAGCTACCCCATGTGGACATGCTGGCAACAATGTTAGTCCAATTGAGAAGTGGCAATAAATCATTAAGATTCAAGAAGCCCGAATCAAATTTATTTGAAGTTGGTTTCACTTAATAGTGAGCAACGTCAAAGTTCTAGTGAGCTTGTTATCTACATTTATTTTCCTAAAATCCAGTTTAGACAACTTTAAAATGGATGCAATTATGTAATAACCCCAGTAAATGTAAATGTGAATTTTACTATGGTAAAAGACAATATAGTAGTTGTTGTTTATGTTTAAAAGAAACAAAACTGTGATAAACTACATTATTGAATAAATTAAATATTTTCTTGAAATGTTGGCAGCCTCTGGGAGGTGGATTTCAAAGAAAAAGATCAGTTGTAATAACTGATTGGAACTGCCCTCCCAAACAGGAAAAGGTCCTGGATGTAGGGAGGAAGTTTTGTGCTGTTGGGACAGACAGAAGAGATTTTTCCTGAGAAAAGAGGAAAGAAATACAAGAGAAAGAGGGTTAAGTCTGGTAGGGACCAGATAACCAGGCACAAGGTGCACAGATTCTTGTTGAGGGTTTGAGGCCTGCAAGATGGCTCGGGGGGAGAAAACCATCTGAGGGATGGATCTCATGGCTGGGTGGAAGAGCAGAATCAAGGTACAGAAGACTTGCTTAGGTACCTGCTCATGACTCTGGTGAACCAGGTATGGTTTCCAATTACAGAGTCTCTGTTGAAATTAAAAATAAGGAAAGTGCAGTAGAAATTACAGTGGTTAATTGATACTGTGTTTTATTCCAAAGATTACCGTTATGATAATAGTATAACTGTCTAGATATAGTCTAAATAAAGACAGGTTGTAAATGTTAGGCATGACCCGAAACCTGCTAAACTAATATTAAAGCTACACGGGTGTGGTTCCCAGTTAACAACAGAGTATATAATGACTAGCATAATACAATACAGACAAGGAGACAGAGATAGTCTCGAGCAAGCAAACGATTAACAGATCCAGTTGTCGAGCAATTGCATGCAAACAAAACTATTATCAAATCATGCTAATATAAGAATAAGTTGAAACATTTGAGCCTGAGTATTAATGCCGGCGATAGGTCCAAGAATAATACACATTAACAGGCCGGAACAAATACATGCATAGCTGTAAATTCGATTGAAAAGCAAGAGAATAGTATACTATCCAGATTAAAAAGGAAATAAGTATATTCTGCAAACGCACGGGATGGAGAACCATACCCTAGCTGTACAACCTTCAACAGTAAATAGTCACATTCATAGCTACTATCACCGAGGAGTCGGTTCAACATATAAACGATAAGGAAAACGTAACGACAGCACTATGAAACCGTGCTTATGCCTGCAGAAATAATCTATACATGCGTAATATATGACTGGTTAAATGAAAAGAATATAGTATGACGAATATAGTATGGCGAATACAGTAAACTGGTAGAGCTTATAACCAGATAACATTGGCAAAAACCATATAGAGTATCGAAACGTTACTCCCTGAAACTGTAACAAATATTTAAAGCAAATCAAGAGTTTTCCGCCGCTGAGACGGGCAACTTATCATAAGCAGAGACTGAACGCAACAGAAAATGGAGAAATACTAACTGAGACTTACGATACCAACTGTAAGCATGTAACCATTTCAATAGTAATGTTCAGTACACGGCAAGCAAAAGGGTTCGAACAGAGCCATGCTCGATTATACACAGATATATATATATGAACTAAAGAGAACAAATACCTCGATAGTAAACCTTGGTCGGGCATTATCGCACAAGTGTTTATTTATATAACAGGAAACTCAACATTAAAAACCCAGATTCATAAATCATGTCTGTGCGTTAAGCTTCGGTCTTATACAATATCGAATATCCATTACAGACAAGCCCAATATCTAGAAATGCCAACAGGGGTGATTAAACCCTAAACAAAATTATAGAAAGAAGAGACAGAGTACACAGGTCGCCATGGACTGTGCGCTCCCGGTGCTGAACATAGATCCAACAATATAACAACCATATGTAAACGGTGAGGGTCCGCCTGTAAATACCTCAGCTGATTGAAGAAGGGTCAACCAGCGTTCAAACGGCGGACTGCCACAATCAAACCCTCGACCTTATTAAAACAAGGAACTACCGAGCTCTAATATTCAAGGAAAAGGGTATCAGGAGTAAAGAACTCACCTGTGGCCGCCGAGAGAGCAGTAATGTTGAGCTTAAAGGCTGTGACATTGTCAAAAAGGCAGGACCGAACCCATCTGCATACCTTGCAGTGAGAGCACAAAGTTAGAATGAGCCGTAAGCAGACAATAGATTAAGTCATGCGGAATGCAAGCTCTAAAGTTTAACCAGTTAACCATTACCTTGCAAGCGTAATAGCAAGTTCTTCACGTTTTCCTGAGGACGAGCAAGAGGTGAGGACAAAGCCTGAGGTCTCGAACCGGCATCAGAGCACCCAGAGGAGTCGGAGGAAACTGTGAGGAATGGGTGCTGGGCTCGCTCCGGTGGGGTTTTGAGCTGCCCTAAAACCCTTAACCATTTCCCTCCGTTGGATCTGAAATGCAGATCCTGACCGTCGATGCCTGGCGGGAATCTGTAGCGGAGTATCCAAGGTGCCCAAGGCCGAGCGGTCACATGGCAGGGTGAGCCGGACATGCCACCTGCCAAGCGGTGGACTACACTCATAAAGACACCAAGTGATCTGGCACCTGCAGAGGCTGCGGTCGGACCACCTAACTCTGCACCTGATTAATACATTGTGTACTGGGTAGGGTCACAAGGTTAATGATTTAGTTGTGAGTCAATGCGACCAACCCAAACACCATGTCAACATAATTATCATGTCAGCGTATAACAACATAGTAAAGTGCTGAAAAAAAAACAATCACATAAATTAAACCTTGTCATATAGTTTAATGGTGGGTAGATGCACCATGTTGATAACGCATACATGCGATAACACCTAGTTGGAGAGTATGCAAAGTAGTAAGTCAGTTTGCATGGTATGCGTAAATTTTTTTTTTTATTTGTATAGTAATGAGGATGTGACAAATTGGTATCAGAGCCCAGTTACAACACTGTGGCCTCAAACATGACATGTTTCACTGTGCAGAAGTATACACCATGCATATATATATGAGAACTGATAATTTACTTAACTGTTGTTCTGTCTATGAAGGGGTGACACACAGAATTATAACAGCTAGCAGTTAAGCCAAAAAGAAAAAAAGAAAAACAACAGCGAAATGCAAGGAGACGGCAGTAACCCTCGGGAGAACCCAGAGCTGTGGGTACAGTTGGGTAAGGAAACACGAAGTACCAATCTTGCCATACTGGAAACCGTTCAGGAGTTGAAAAATGAGATGGCACGCTTGCGAGAAGACAACGCACGTTTGACAGTAGAAAAAGAAAGAATTCTGAAGAGTTTGTCGGACAGGCAAAATCCACCTTTATCTAACCCCAGCGCGGAACAGCAGAGGGTGACAGAGGAGCAAGACTTTCAGAATGTACCTGAAAATTCAGCAGGAAAAGAGGATCATTCTGACAATGTACCACAGCAGCAAACCTCAAAACGTCAGAAAATGGAGCTGCAGGGAGAATTCCGGAAGATTAAACCCCCACAATTCGATGGCGAACAGGAAGAGGCAGCAGAAGCATGGTTAATAAATATGAATAAATATTTTCAGTTGTATGAGTATGATCACAACTTGAAGGCGAGACTGGCTATTTTCCAGCTACAAGGTAAGGCAACCTTGTGGTGGGAGGAAATCAAGATTGTTAAGGGGGTCAGTGAACGAACCATTACATGGGAGAAATTTCAGAAATACTTCAAAGAAAGGTACCTAACTGAGCGCTTCTATGATGAGAAAGCGAGAGAGTTCTCTGCTACGTTATGTACCTTATATCAAGGAGGAGAAAGCCAAGGTCCAAAGGTTTGTGAGCAGCTTACCTTCATATATAAGAGAGAGGATTGAGTTTGAGAATCCTAGGACTATGGATGAGGCTATTCGTAAAGCAAGGATCTGCTACCAGCAGAATAAACAGAAGGGGGATACTTCAAATAAAAGATGGAATGAGAAAAAGAGTAGTCGGATGGCTGGAAACAGCAAGGGAGGTCGTTGCAATGGAAGTAAGGGAGCTGGTAAAGGATTAAACAGTAGATCTGTAGCAAGAAGTGCGCCCCGAGCTAGGCCAGTAAATGAATCTAGAGTAAGTGAACAGCCTGTTAGGCCAGAAAGTGAAGGGATGACCAGACCTCCAATTCAATGTTGGGGCTGTGGAGGACCTCACTATGTCAAAAATTGCCCGCAGCGAAAGGGGACGAACCAGATATCCCAAATTCATGAAGCATCGACCGTTGGGGACGTGGCACGAAGTGTACCCAGAATTAATGCAGCCTTGGAGGACCACCAAGCGGAGTACCAGCCATCTATGGTTGAATTTGAAGGTAAAATTTCAAACCTTTCTATAGCTGTTCTTATTGATCCAGGAGCTACTTTAAGTTATGTTAGCCCAAAGATAGTAGAACAGTGTAAGTTACAATCTAAAAAGTTCAGAAATCCGTGGCTGGTCCAATTAGCTACAGGAGCCAAGAGACGAGTTTTGGCCAAAATAAACAATTGCTCTTTAACCATAGCAGGGCAGCCAATAGTGGCAGACTTAAACATACTACCACTGGGTTCATATGACATCCTGATTGGGATGGATTGACTGGAAAAACACTGGTCTTTGGTGAATTGCAAGACAAAAACTATCTACTATAAGGATGACCGTGGAGAGCAGCAGGAGTTACAAGGAATCAAACATCCCGTACAGATTCGACCCATTACAGCGTCTCAGTTAGCTAAATGCATCAGGAAGAAATGTCAAATTTATGCTATTCAGGTGGGTTACGCAAATCAGAAGGATAAAACTGCCATGCTGGGCAACATTCCGGTGGTACAAGAATTTGCAGATGTTTTTCCTGAGGAAGTACCGGGACTACCACCTAAAAGAGATGTGGACTTCACCATTGAATTGATTCCGGGAGCAGCACCCGTGTCACAGACACCATACCGAATGAGTGTACCAGAACTAACAGAATTAAAAATGCAACTGCAGGAGCTGTTAGACAAGAATTACATCTGTCCCAGCGTATCACCCTGGGAGCCCCAGTGTTATTTGTCAAAAATAAAGATGGAACTTTCCGGATGTGTATTGATTATCGTCAGCTGAATAAGCTCACGATCAAAAATAAATATCCCTTGCCTCGGATCGACGAACTTTTTGATCAGGTGAAGGGAGCGACGGTATTCTCTAAGATCGATCTGTGATCTGGTTATCATCAGATCAGAATTAAGGAGGAGGATATCGCTAAGACAGCTTTCAGAACGCGGTATGGACACTATAAATTCGTGGTGCTACCTTTTGATCTGACCAATGCACCTACTACCTTCATGTGTTTGATGAACAGTGTGTTTCACAAGTTCTTAGATAAGTTTGTGTTAATATTCATAGACGACATTCTGATTTACTCCCGATCGAGGAAGGAGCATGAAGAACACCTGAGAGTGGTGTTGCAAACTTTGCGAGAACATCAGTTATATGCAAAGTTTAGTAAGTGTGATTTCTTTAAGGAGGAAATACAGTACTTAGGCCATGTGATCACAAAGGAAGGAATTGCAGTGGACCCTGAAAAAATCAGAACTATAATGGAGTGGCCTATACCAAAGGACGTGGCAGATATCAGATCCTTTATGGGGCTAGCGGGTTATTATAGAAGGTTTGTGGAAGGCTTTTCAAGGGTAGCATACCCTATCACCTCCTTACAAAGGAAGGGAAAGATATTTAAGTGGACCTCAGAATGTTAGCAGAGCTTTGAGCAGCTCAAGCACTTACTCACCACCGCGCCCATCTTGAGTATAGCTGATCCTAATAAGGATTAGGTGGTCTGTATTGACACGAGTAAAGAAGGTGTGGGAGGAGTGCTGATGCAAGAAGGAAGGGTGATTGCATAAAAATCAAGGAAACTAAAGGAACATGAGCAGAAGTACTCTGCTTACGATTTGGAATTAGTAGCTGTTATTCATGCACTAAAAATGTGGCGACATTACCTTTTGGGAAGGAAATTTCTGTTGTTGACAGACCACCACAGCTTAACAAATTATTTCAGTCAACCCACTTTAAATACGAGACAAGCTCGTTGGGCAGACTTTTTAAGTGGGTTTGATTTTGAAATAAAGCATTTGAAGGGAAAGGAGAATCGGGTAGCTGAAGCATTGAGTCGAAAGGTGCAATGTGTGTGCAGAATTTCGGTCAGTAAATGGTAGTGTACCTTACTTGAAAAGATAAAATTAGCAGCTGATCAAGATGTTGTATATCAGCAAATTAAACAGCAAGTACAACAGCTTTCTGATAAGGAAATACAACAAGGATACGAGTTAGACGATGCCGGGATGCTGTATTTCCATAAAAGGTTGAATGTGCCTAACGAAGATAGTCTTAGAAAACTGATTCTGGACGAATTTCATATCAGCCATTATACCGGGCATCCAGGGTACCAGAAAATGGTCACCGCGCTTCGGAAGGAATACTACTGGCCAAAATGAAGAAGGAGATAGCTGAGTATCTAGCGCGATGTTTAGAATGTCAACAGATCAAGGCAGAGCATTTGCATCCAGCAGGGCTACTACAACCCTTACCCATTCCGGAATGGAAATGGGAGACTATATCCATGGACTTTTTAACTGGATTGCCTCGAACAAAGAAAAATAATGATTCCATTATGGTGGTGGTAGATAAGTTAAGTAAGGCAGCACACTTCATACCTGTGCAATCCACATATAAGGCTGTGCAAATTGCTCATATTTTCATGCAGAATGTGTTCAAACTACATGGACTTCCGAAGGTAATAATCTCTGATCGTGATGCTAAGTTCACATCAACCTTTTGGAGGACCTTGTTTGCTGAACTGGGAACACAGCTGAACTTTAGCACAGCTTATCATCCCCAGACCGATGGCCAAACGGAACATGTGAATCAGGTAGTGGAGGACATGTTGAGAGCATGTGTTATGATGAAACTAACCCAATGGGAAGAATACCTCCACTTGGTTGAATTTGCGTATAATAACGGGTATCACACGTCAACTCAGGTGAGTCCCTTTGAGGTTCTGTATGGGCGGAAGTGCCGCACACCCTCCAGTTGGGGTGGACCTGAGGATAGGCTAAGGTTTGGCCCGGATATGCTCAAAGAAATGGAAGACATGGTGAAGAAGGTGCATAACAAATTAAAGGATGCTCAAGACAGACAAAAAAATTTTACAAACCGGAAGAGAAGGTTCAAAAAATTTCAGGTCGGAGACCATGTTTTCGTAAGAATCCAAACCAGAAGGAGTACCTTGCAGTGGAGTGGGTGTGCCAAGCTAGCACCTCGCTATTTTGGACCTTTCCAAATCCTGGCAAGAGTGGGGCCAGTAGCTTATCAGCTTGCCCTACCAAGCCATATTAAGATCCACAATGTTTTTCATGTTTCCGTATTAAAACAATACGTCTACAATCCTAAACATGTGATTCAATGGCAGGATGTTCGGGTAAGAATTAAATCTGGTCATTCTAAATAAGCTTTATTCTTAAACAAGGAAATAACTAAATCTGTTGTTGTTGCAGGTCAAGCTGGAAGGCGAGGTTCTGGTCGAACCACTGACCATTCTCGACCGGAGAGAAGTGCAGCTGCGGAAACGGGTTATTATCCAAGCTAAGGTGCAGTGGCAGCATTATGGGCCTGAAGAGGCCACTTGGGAGGACGAGGAACTCCTTAAGGAAGCTTACCCGAATTTGTTTAAGGAAAACAGACATCGGGACGATGTCCAATCACGGGAGGGGGAGATGTAATAACCCCAGTAAATGTAAATGTGAATTTTACTATGGTAAAAGACAATATAGTAGTTGTTGTTTATGTTTAAAAGAAACAAAACTGTGATAAAATACATTATTGAATAAATTAAATATTTTCTTGAAATGCTGGCAGCCTCTGGAGGTGGATTTCAAAGAAAAAGATCAGTTGTAATAACTGATTGGAACTGCCCTCCCAAACAGGAAAAGGTCCTGGATGTAGGGAGGAAGTTGTGTGCTGTTGGGACAGACAGAAGAGATTTTTCCTGAGAAAAGAGGAAAGAAATACAAGAGAAAGAGGGTTAAGTCTGGTAGGGACCAGATAACCAGGCACAAGGTGCACAGATTCTTGTTGAGGGCTTGAGGCCTGCAAGATGGCTCGGGGGGAGAAAACCATCTGAGGGATGGATCTCATGGCTGGGTGGAAGAGCAGAATCAAGGTACAGAAGACTTGCTTAGGTACCTGCTCATGACTCTGGTGAACCAGGTACGGTTTCCAATTACAGAGTCTCTGTTGAAATTAAAAATAAGGAAAGTGCAGTAGAAATTACAGTGGTTAATTGATACTGTGTTTTATTCCAAAGATTACCGTTATGATAATAGTATAACTGTCTAGATATAGTCTAAATAAAGACAGGCTGTAAATGTTAGGCATGATCCGAAACCTGCTAAACTGATATTAAAGCTACACGGGTGTGGTTCCCAGTTAACAGCAGAGTATATAATGACTAGCATAATACAATACAGACAAGGAGACAGAGATAGTCTCGAGCAATCAAACGATTAACAGATCCAGTTGTCGGGCAATTGCATGCAAACAAAACTATTATCAAATCATGCTAATATAAGAATAAGTTGAAACATTGAGCCTGAGTATTAATGCCGGCGGTAGGTCCAAGAATAATACACATTAACAGGCCGGAACAAATACATGCATAGCTGTAAATTCGATTGAAAAGCAAGAGACTAGTATACTATCCAGATTAAAAAGGAAATAAGTATTTTCTGCAAATGCACGGGATGGAGAACCATACCCTAGCTGTACAACCTTCAACAGTAAATAGCCACATTCATAGCTACTGTCGTCGAGGAGTCGGTTCAACATATAAACGATAAGGAAAACGTAACGACAACACTATGAAACCGTGCTTATGCCTGCAGAAATAATCTATACATGCGTAATATATGACTGGTTAAATGAAAAGAATATAGTATGACGAATATAGTATGGCGAATACAGTAAATTGGTAGAGCTTATAACCAGATAACATTGGCAAAAACCATATAGAATATCGAAACGTTACTCCCTGAAACTGTAACGAATATTTAAAGCAAATCAAGAGTCTGCCGCCGTTGAGACGGGCAACTTATCATAAGCAGAGACCGAACGCAACAGAAAACGGAGAAATACTAACTGAGACTTACGATATCAACTGTAAGCATGTAACCATTTCAATAGTAATGTTCAGTACACGGCAAGCAAAAGGGTTCGAACAGAGCCATGCTCGGTTATACACAGATATATATATATATATGAACGAAAGAAAACAAATACCTCGATAGTAAACCCTGGTCGGGCATTATCGCACAAGTGTTTATTTATATAACAGGAAACTCAACATTAAAACCCAGATTCATAAATCATGTCTGTGCGTTAAGACTCGGTCTTATACAATATTGAATATCCATTACAGACAAGCCCAATATCTAGAAATGCCAACAGGGGCGATTAAACCCTAAAAAAAATTACAGAAAGAAGAGACAGAGTACACGGGTCGCCATGAACTGTGCGCTCCCGGTGCTGAACATAGATCCAACAAGATAACAACCATATGTAGACGGTGAGGGTCTGCCTGTAAATACCTCAGCTGATTGAAGAAGGGTCAACCAGCGTTCAAACGGTGGACTGCCATAATCAAACCCTCGACCTTATTAAAACAAGGAACTACCGAGCTCTAATATTCAAGGAAAAGGGTATCAGGAGTAAAGAACTCACCTGTGGCCACCGAGAGAGCAGTAATGTTGAGCTTAAAGGCTGTGACATTGCCGAAAAGGCAGGATCGAAGCCATCTGCATACCTTGCAGCGAGAGCACAAAGTTAGAATGAGCCGTAAGAAGACAATAGATTAAGTCATGTGGAATGCAAGCTCTAAAGTTAAACCAGTTAACCATTACCTTGCAAGCGTAATAGCAAGTTCTTCATGTTTTCCTGAGGACGAGCAAGAGGTGAGGACAAAGCCTAAGGTCTCGAACCGGCATCAGAGCACCCGGAGGAGTCGGAGGAAACTGTGAGGAATGGGTGTTGGGCTCACTCCGGTGGGGTTTTGAGCTGCCCTAAAACCCTTAACCATTTCCCTCCGTTGGATCTGAAATGCAGATCCTGACCGTCGATGCCTGGCGGGAATCTGCAGCGGAGTATCCAAGGTGCCCAAAGCCGAGCGGTCACATGGTAGGGTGGGCCGGACATGCCACCTGCCAAGCGGTGGACTACACTCATAAAGACACCAAGTGATCTGGCACCTGCAGAGGCTGCGGTCGGACCACCTAACTCCGCATCTGATTAATACATTGCGTACTGGGTAGGGTCACAAGGTTAATGATTTAGTTGTGAGTCAATGTGACCAACCCAAACACCATGTCAACATAATTATCATGTCATCGTATAACAACATAGTAAAGTGCTGAAAAGACAATCACATAAATTAAACCTTGTTATATAGTTTAATGGTGGGTAGATGCACCATGTTGATAACGCATTACATGCGATAACACCTAGTTAGAGAGTATGCTAAGTAGTAAGTCAGTTTGCATGGTATGCGTAAATTTTTATTTGTATAGTAATGAGGATGTGACAAATTGGTATCAGAGCCTAGTTACAACACTGTGGCCTCAAACATGACATGTTTCACTGTGCAGAAGCATACACCATGCATATATATATGAGAACTGATAATTTACTTAACTGTTGTTCTGTCTATGAAGGGGTGACACACAGAATTATAACAGCTAGCAGTTAAGCCAAAAAGAAAAAAAGAAAAAAACAGTGAAATGCAAGGAGACTGCAGTAACCCTCGGGAGAACCCAGAGCTGTGGGTACAGTTGGGTGAGGAAACACGAAGTACCAATCTTGCCATACTGGAAACCATTCAGGAGTTGAAAAATGAGATGGCACGCTTGCGAGAAGACAACGCACATTTGACAGTAGAACAAGAAAGAATTCTGAAGAGTTTGTCGGACAGGAAAAATCCACCTTTATCTAACCCCAGCGCGGAACAGCAGAGGGTGACAGAGGAGAAAGACTTTCAGAATGTACCTGAAAATTCAGCAGGCAAAGAGGATCATTCTAACAATGTACCGCAGCAGCAAACCTCAAAACGTCATAAAATGGAGCTGCAGGGAGAATTTCGGAAGATTAAACCCCCACATTTCGATGGAAAACAGGAAGAGGCAGCAGAAGCATGGTTAATAAATATGAATAAATATTTTCAATTGTATGAGTATGATCACAACTTGAAGGCGAGACTGGCTATTTTCCAGTTACAAGGTAAGGCAACCTTTTGGTGGGAGGAAATCAAGATTGTTAAGGGGGTCAGTGAACGGACCATTACATGGGAGAAATTTCAGAAATACTTCAAAGAAAGGTACCTAACTGAGCGCTTCTATGATGAGAAAGCGAGAGAGTTCCATGATTTAAGACTGTGGCAGCAGACTATGGACGAGTTCATTAATCACTTTACCTCTCTGCTACGTTATGTACCTTATATCAAGGAGGAGAAAGCCAAGGTCCAAAGGTTTGTGAGCAGCTTACCTTCATATATAAGAGAGAGGATTGAGTTTGACAATCCTAGGACTATGGATGAGGCTATTCGTAAAGCAAGGATCTGCTACCAGCAGAATAAACAGAAGGGGGATACTTCAAATAAAAGATGGAATGAGAAAAAGAGTAGTCGGATGGTTGGAAACAGCAAGGGAGGTCGCAGCAATGGAAGTAAGGGAGCTGGTAAAGGATTAAATAGTAGATCTATAGCAAGAAGTGCGCCCCGAGCTAGGCCAGTAAGTGAATCTAGAGTAAGTGAACAGCCTGTTAGGCCAGAAAGTGAAGGGATGACCAGACCTCCAGTTCAATGTTGGGGCTGTGGAGGACCTCACTATGTCAAAAACTTCCCGCAGCGAAAGGGGACGGACCAGATATCCAAAATTCATGAAGCATCGACCGTTGGGGACGTGGCACGAAGTGTACCCAGAATTAATGCAGCCTTGGAGGACCGCCAAGCAGAGTACCAACCATCTATGGTTGAATTTGAAGGTAAAATTTCAAACCTTTCTATAGCTGTTCTTATTGATCCAAGAGCTACTTTAAGTTATGTTAGCCCAAAGATAGTAGAACAGTGTAAGTTACAATCTAAAAAGTTCAGAAATCCGTGGCTGGTCCAATTAGCTACAGGAGCCAAGAGACGAGTTTCGGCCAAAATAAACAATTGCTCTTTAACCATAGCAGGGCAGCCAATAGTGGCAGACTTAAACATACTACCTCTGGGTTCATATGACATCCTGATTGGGATGGATTGGCTGGAAAAACACTGGTCTTCAGTGAATTGCAAGACAAAAACTATCTACTATAAGGATGACCGTGGAGAGTAGCAGGAGTTACAAGGAATCAAACATCCCATACAGATTCGACCCATTACAGCATCTCAGTTAGCTAAATGCATCAGGAAGAAATGTCAAATTTATGCTATTCAGGTGGGTTATGCAAATCAGAAGGATAAAACTGCTATACTAGGCAACATTCCGGTGGTACAAGAATTTGCAGATGTTTTTCCTGAGGAAGTACCGGGACTACCACCTAAAAGAGATGTGGACTTCACCATTGAATTGATTCCGAGAGCAGCACCCGTGTCACGGGCACCATACCGAATGAGTGTACCAGAACTAACAGAATTAAAAATGCAACTGCAGGAGCTGTTAGAGAAGAATTACATCCGTCCCAGCGTATCACCCTGGGGGGCCCAGTGTTATTTGTCAAAAAGAAAGATGGAACTTTCCGGATGTGTATTTATTATCGTCAGCTGAATAAGCTCACGATCAAAAATAAATATCCCTTGCCTCGGATCGACGAACTTTTTGATCAGGTGAAGGGAGCGACGGTATTCTCTAAGATCGATCTGCGATCTGGTTATCATCAGATCAGAATTAAGGAGGAGGATATCGCTAAGACAGCTTTCAGAACGCGGTATGGACACTACGAATTCGTGGTGCTACCTTTTGGTCTGACCAATGCACCTGCTACCTTCATGTGTTTGATGAACAGTGTGTTTCACAAGTTCTTAGATAATTTTGTGTTAATATTCATAGACGACATTCTGATTTACTCCCGATTGAGGAAGGAGCATGAAGAACACCTGAGAGTGGTGTTGAAAACTTTGCGAGAACATCAGTTATATGCAAAGTTTAGTAAGTGTGATTTCTTTAAGGAGGAAATACAGTACTTAGGCCATGTGATCACAAAGGAAGGAATTGCAGTGGACCCTGAAAAAATCAGAACTATAATGGAGTGGCCTATACCAAAGGACGTGGCAGATATCAGATCCTTTGTGGGGCTAGCGGGTTATTATAGAAGGTTTGTGGAAGGCTTTTCAAGGGTAGCATACCCTATCACCTCCTTACAAAAGAAGGGAAAGATATTTAAGAGGACCTCAGAATGTCACAGAGCTTTAAGCAGCTCAAGCACTTACCACCGCGCTCATCTTGAGTATAGCTGATCCTAATAAGGATTACGTGGTCTGTACTGACGCGAGTAAAGAAGGTGTGGGAGGAGTGCTGATGCAAGAAGGAAGGGTGATTGCATACGAATCAAGGAAACTAAAGGAACATGAGTAGAAGTACTCTGCTTACGATTTGGAATTAGCAGCTGTTATTCATGCACTAAAAATGTGGCGACATTACCTTTTAGGAAGGAAATTTCTGTTGTTGACAGACCACCACAGCTTAACAAATTATTTCAGTCAACCCACTTTAAATACAAGACAAGCTCGTTGGGCAGACTTTTTAAGTGGGTTTGATTTTGAAATAAAGCATTTGAAGGGAAAGGAGAATCGGGTAGCTGACGCATTGATTCGAAAGGTGCAATGTGTGTGCAGAATTTCGATCAGTAAATGGCAGTGTACCTTACTTGAAAAGATAAAATTAGCAGCTGATCAAGATGTTGTATATCAGCAAATTAAACAACAAGTACAGCAGCTTTCTGATAAGGGAATGCAACAAGGATATGAGTTAGACGATGTCGGGATGCTGTATTTCCATAAAAGGTTGTATGTGCCTAACGAAGATAGTCTTAGAAAACTGATTCTGGACGAATTTCATATCAGCCATTATACCGGGCATCCAGGGTACCAGAAAATGGTCACCGCGCTTCGGAAGGAATACTACTGGCCAAAAATGAAGAAGGAGGTAGCTGAGTATCTAGCGCGATGTTTAGAATGTCAACAGATCAAGGCAGAGCATTTGCATCCAGCAAGGCTGCTACAACCCTTGCCCATTCCGGAATGGAAATGGGATATATCCATGGACTTTATAACTGGATTGCCTCGAACAAAGAAAAATAATGATTCCATTATGGTGGTGGTAGATAAGTTAAGTAAGGCAGCACACTTCATACCTGTGCAATCCACATATAAGGTTGTGCAGATTGCTCATATTTTCATGCAGAATGTGTTCAAACTGCATGGACTTCCGAAGGTAATAATCTCTGATTGTGATGTTAAGTTCACATCAACCTTTTGGAGGACCTTGTTTGCTGAACTGGGAACACAGCTGAACTTTAGCACAGCTTATCATCCCCAGACCGATGGCCAAACGGAACGTGTGAATCAGGTAGTGGAGGACATGCTAAGAGCATGTGTTATGATGAAACCAACCCAATGGGAGGAATACCTCCACTTGGTTGAATTTGCGTATAATAACGGGTATCACACGTCAACTCAGCTGAGTCCCTTTGAGGTTCTGTATGGGCGGAAGTGCTGCACACCCTCCAGTTGGGGTGGACCTGAGGATAGGCTAAGGTTTGGCCCGAATATGCTCAAAGAAATGGAAGACATGGTGAAGAAGGTGCGTAACAACTTAAAGGCTGCTCAAGACAGACAAAAAAGTTTTGCAGACCGGAAGAGAAGGTTCAAAGAATTTCAGGTCGGAGACCATGTTTTCGTAAGAATCCAAACCAGAAGGAGTACCTCGCAGTGGAGTGGGTGTGCCAAGCTGGCACCTCGCTATTTTGGACCTTTCCAAATCTTGGCAAGAGTGGGGCCAGTAGCTTATCAGCTTGCCCTACCAAGCCATATTAAGATCCACAATGTTTTTCATGTTTCTGTATTAAAACAATACGTCTACGATCATAAACATGTGATTCAATGGCAGGATGTTCAGGTAAGAATTAAATCTGGTCATTCTAAATAAGCTTTATTCTTAAACAAGGAAATAACTAAATCTATTGCTATTGCAGGTCGAGCTGGAAGGCGAGGTTCTGGTCGAACCACTGACCATTCTCGACCGGAGAGAAGTGTAGCTGCGGAAACGGGTTATTATCCAAGCTAAGGTGCAGTGGCAGCATTATGGGCCTGAAGAGGCCACTTGTGAGGACGAGGAACTCCTTAAGGAAGCTTACCCGAATTTGTTTAAGGAAAACAGACATCGGGACGATGTCCAATCACAGGAGGGGGAGATGTAATAATCCCAGTAAATGTAAATGTGAATTTTACTATGGTAAAAGACAATATAGTAGTTGTTGTTTATGTTTAAAAGAAACAAAACTGTGACAAACTACATTGTTGAATAAATTAAATATTTTCTTGAAATGCTGGCAGCCTCTGGAAGGTGGATTTCAAAGAAAAAGATCAGTTGTAATAACTGATTGGAACTACCCTCCCAAACAGGAAAAGGTCCTGGATGTAGGGAGGAAGTTTTGTGTTGTTGGGACAGACAGAAGAGATTTTTCCTGAGAAAAGAGGAAAGAAATACAAGAGAAAAAGGGTTAAGTCTGGTAGGGACCAGATAACCAGGCACAAGGTGCATAGATTCTTGTTGAGGGCTTGAGGCCTGCAAGATGGCTCGAGGGGAGAAAACCATCTGAGGGATGGATCTCATGGATGGGTGGAAGAGCAGAATCAAGGTACAGAAGGCTTGCTTAGGTACCTGCTCATGACTCTGGTGAACCAGGTACGGTTTCCAATTACAGAGTCTCTGTTGAAATTAAAAATAAGGAAAGTGCAGTAGAAATTACAGTGGTTAATTGATACTGTGTTTTATTCCAAAGATTATCGTTATGATAATAGTATAACTATCTAGATATAGTCTAAATAAAGACAGGCTGTAAATGTTAGGCATGACCCGAAACCTGCTAAACTGATATTAAAGCTACACGGGTGTGGTTCCCAGTTAACAGCAGAGTATATAATGACTAGCATAATACAATACAGACAAGGAGACAGAGATAGTCTCGAGCAAGCAAACGATTAACAGATCCAGTTTTCGGGCAATTGCATGCAAACAAAAATATTATCAAATCATGCTAATATAAGAATAAGTTGAAACATTTGAGCCTGAGTATTAATGCCGACGGTAGGTCCGAGAATAATACACATTAACAGGCCGGAACAAATACGTGCATAGCTGTAAATTCGATTGAAAAGCAAGAGACTAGTATACTATCCAGATTAAAAAGGAAATAAGTATATTCTGCAAACGCACGGGATGGAGAACGATACCCTACCTGTACAACCTTCAACAGTAAATAGCCACATTCATAGCTATTGTCACCGAGGAGTCGGTTCAACATATAAACGATAAGGAAAACGTAACGACAGCACTATGAAACCGTGCTTATGCCTGCAAAAATAATCTATGCATGCGTAATATATGACTGGTTAAATGAAAAGAATATAGTATGACGAATATAGTATGGCGAATACAGTAAACTGGTAGAGCTTATAACCAGATAACATTGGCAAAAACCATATAGAGTATCGAAACGTTACTCCCTGAAACTGTAACGAATATTTAAAGCAAATCGAGAGTCTGTTGCCGCTGAGACGAACAACTTATCATAAGCAGAGATTGAACGCAACAGAAAACGGAGAAATACTAACTGAGACTTACGATACCAACTGTAAGCATGTAACCATTTCAATAGTAATGTTCAGTACACGACAAGCAAAAGGGTTCGAATAGAGCCGTGCTCGGTTATACACAGATATATATATATAAATTAAAGAAAACAAATACCTCGATAGTAAACCCTCGTCGGGCATTATCGCACAAGTGTTTATTTATATCACAGGAAACTCAACATTAAAACCCAGATTCATAAATCATGTCTGTGTGTTAAGACTCGGTCTTATACAATATCGAATATCCATTACAGACAAGCCCAATATCTAGAAATGCCAACAGGGGCGATTAAACCCTAAACAAAATTACAAAAAGAAGAGACAGAGTACACGGGTCGCCATGAACTGTGCGCTCCCGGTGCTGAACATAGATCCAACAAGATAACAACCATATGTAAACGGTGAGGGTCCGCCTGTAAATACCTCAGCGGATTGAAGAAGGGTCAACCAGCGTTCAAACGGCGGACTGCCACAATCAAACCCTCGACCTTATTAAAACAAGGAACTACCGAGCTCTAATATTCAAGGAAAAGGGTATCAGGAGTAAAGAACTCACCTGTGGCTGCCGAGAGAGCAGTAATGTTGAGCTTAAAGACTGTGACATTGTCGAAAAGGTAGGACCGAACCCATCTGCATACCTTGCAGCGAGAGCACAAAGTTAGAATGAGCCGTAAGCAGACAATAGATTAAGTCATGCGGAATGCAAGCTCTAAAGTTAAACTGGTTAACCATTACCTTGCAGGCGTAATAGCAAGTTCTTCACGTTTTCCTGAGGACGAGCAAGAGGTGAGGACGAAGCCTGAGGTCTCGAACCAGCATCAGAGCACCAGGAGGAGTCGGAGGAAACTGTGAGGAATGGGTGTTGGGCTCGCTCCGGTGGGGTTTTGAGCTGCCCTAAAACCCTTAACCATTTCCCTCCGTTGGATCTGAAATGCAGATCCTGACCGTCGATGCCTGGCGGGAATCTGCAGCGGAGTATCCAAGGTGCCCAAAGCCGAGCGGTCACATGGCAGGGTGGGCCGGACATGCCACCTACCAAGCGGTGGACTACACTCATAAAGACACCAAATGATCTGGCACCTGCAAAGGTTGCGTCGAACCACCTAACTCCGCATCTGATTAATACATTGCGTACTGGGTAGGGTCACAAGGTTAATGATTTAGTTGTGAGTCAATGCGACCAACCCAAACACCATGTCAACATAATTATCATGTCAGCGTATAACAACATAGTAAAGTGCTGAAAAAACAATCACATAAATTAAACCTTGTTATATAGTTTAATGGTGAGTAGATGCACCATGTTGATAACGCATTACATGCGGTAACACCTAGTTAGAGAGTATGCTAAGTAGTAAGTCAGTTTGCATAGTATGCTTAAATTTTTATTTGTATAGTAATGAGGATGTGACACGCACAAAAAGATCCTGGAGTAAAGGAAACAGAGCATTGTCTCTGTGTGTTTGAATTTTTATGTTTTTGAGATTTTACCAGAAAAATCCCAACAAAATGAACACAATTGTTATAAACATTGATATACGAATTGTAAAGAAGTCGTTAAAAAATTATCAACGCACATCGTGGAATAAATAATCATACTCATTCATTACATTAAATTATTTTTCTTACTTTTCCACAACCATCACCAGTACACGACCCTCATTACGTCATCGTGCCCCACACACTTGCTCCACTGCTAGAAAAATAATCAGAAAAAGAAAACTGCAGATTTCGATAGGTTCGAAAGCTGGTTATTACAAGATTATCATACTTGGATAAGATTGGATTAGGTACATTCGGCCATGGTACACTATTGCCTATAGTAGATTAATGGTATAATGGCAACTGATAGTAGATTAACTATTATAGCAACTGATACACTATGCAGATCTACTTGTGCACAAACAGAGGCACATTTTATTTGAATATACACAGAGAGCACTCTTTTAAGTGTGGGAAGAATTGAAGTTATAGAGATGAGAAGGCAGGCGAGGTCGGGCCATGGCAACAAGAGGGATTGTTTTAGGAGTAGACAACCCAAAGGTCTCGCCCATATCCAAGTCCTCAGGGTTCTGTCCATCAGGCTGGCACCAGTGGAATCCATGGATGAGATTGGCCAAACCCAAATGAACTACTTTGATTCCAAGACTATATCCCGGGCACATCCTCCTCCCCGCCCCAAATGGCAGGAGCTCGTAATCTCTGCCCTTCACGTCCACTGTGTTCCCTTTGAATCTCTCTGGCATGAACTCATCAGGGTTCTCCCATAAGTTGCCGTCCCGGCCGATAGTCCAAACGTTGACGAACAACCTCGTGTTCGCAGGAATGTCGTACCCTGCGATTCTGCAGGCTTGAGTGGAGAGACGAGGGACGAGCATGGGAGCCACAGGATGAATCCTCATCGTCTCCTTCACTACCCACTGTAGATACTCTAACCCACCAATGTCCTTCTCTTCCACCCACCGTTCTCTGCCCACCACTCTGTCCAGCTCTTCCGCTGCTCTTTCCAATGTCTCCGGCTTTTTCAAGAGCTCCGCCAGTCCCCACTCCACCAGCGTCGCGGAGCTTTCGGTGCCGCCCGCTATGATGTCCTGCAAACATTATGCAGTTGCTCAAACAGGTCAGACAATAATAAAAACACACGCCAAGAAAAAGGATGATAGTTTGTAAATGCGTGCCTGAGTGAATGCTTTGACTCTGACTCGACTCAGCTTTAGCTGCGGATCGTCGGCCTGCTGGAGTAGAACGTCCACCATGTCTTTGGCAACATAATTCTCTACGTTCTTCCTCCGCTTGTCGTGCTCTTCCAACACTTCCTCCAGGAAAACATCCAACCGCTTGCTCAGCTTCTTCATACGCCTGACGTAACCCTGGAGATCCAGCCAGGCAAGCCACGGTATAAAGTCTCCAATATTAAAAACCCCGTTCAGCACAAACAGCTCCTCCCACATCTCTATGAATTCCGCCGGCTTTATCTTGTTCCCCGCCTTCTCGTCCAAGTACCTTCGACCCAAAACCATTCGAGAAATTATGTTATTGCTAACATTAGTCGTCTCTTCCCGGATTTCTACAGGGAGGCCCTGCCGGCTGGTTTGGAAGATGGAACTTACCATCCGGGCGACCTCTTCTACTCTGATGTACTCGAAAGATTCGAGGCGTTTGGCACTGAAGAGCTCCATTTGGCAGATTTTCCTGGCGAGGCGCCAGTGCTCTCCGTAGGGAGCCCAGGTGATGTCGGAGTAGTTGTAGACAGTGTATTTCCCGGCCGCCACACGGGGTCGGGAGGAGAATGTGAGGTCGTGGGTCTTGAGAAACTCTCGGGCCATCTCAGCCGAGGAGGCGACCACGCAGGGCATGGATCCGAGTCTCATATACATGAGGGGGCCGTATGATTTGGAGAGTCGATCCACCGACCTGTGGGGTAGTTTCCCCATGAGATTCAGGTTACCGATTATGGGCCAAGCACGGGGACCGGGCGGCAATTTCACAGAGGGACGAAGTTGCCTGCAGATCAGGTAAGCCGATATGATGGTCACCACAAGGTAGCCGATCATTCGCAGATCTGCAATTGCAAGCATCCACTGTAAATCCATTGAAAAAGCAGAAAATTTTCACTTCTCAAAGCTATTGCAGGAAATGTGGTGTTATGTGGCCTTATATAGGCGAGAGCTGAAATGATCCTCCCAAAAAATTCGGAGGGAACATTAGAAGAAGCACCACCATTGAGATATAAAAATAAAATAGTCGTCTGACGCGTTAAAATAAAATAAGACACCAAATCGTGTGGTCGCTTTCGACGCAGATTTCAATTTCCGAGCTCTTGTTACTACATTTAATTCCTAAGAATTTTTATTGTATTGATAATCTTATTTAATTGTTCAATTGGTGCGGTTTCACCTGCTTCCTCGAACTAGCACCTCTAAAGAAGGCATCACTTGACCTTCCCCGCTTACGAGGTGGAGGTACCAGCCCCATAATATAATAGAAGGGACCCGCTGTTCGCCCAAGGCGCTATTGAGGCTGCATATTAAAGATTGACAAACAATCATATTGCCATTAATGACGGGAGCTGCCAGAATTTTTAGTATCGGACTACCTTTCCTTCTTT
Organism: Pinus taeda; assembly: GCA_000404065.3. Taxonomy (NCBI): domain Eukaryota; kingdom Viridiplantae; phylum Streptophyta; class Pinopsida; order Pinales; family Pinaceae; genus Pinus; species Pinus taeda. The sequence goes on from APFE031559266.1 coordinate 138,210, forward strand.
TAAAATAGTCCAATATTTTAAAAAAGGTATAGAGGTATTGTAGATTAAAAAAAATATAATATAACAAATGGAATTTGTAAATAGAAACATGTTTTCCGTTGCTATTTTTTTTAATTCAAATTATTATTATTCTTATTTAATTTTTATTTTTTTTTTAAATCAAGTTATTTTATTTTTATTATTTAAATTTAAATTTTTATTTTAGATGAGTAAATTTGTACAAAATATATATTTCAATTATTAGTTTTGATTAAATTTGAAAATACTTTAATTAAAAAAAAAAAAAAATGGATTAACAAATTTGCATTACATTATCTAAAAAAAATTAAGTACAAAATTCATCTCCAAAGATCCTTTCTTCTCATGCCAGCTAGATTTAGAGAGCATAGGGTCTGGAGGAAAACAATTACACTAGTAGTATCAGAATTTATTTCCACTTCGCCTATTGGCCATACCATATATTTATTAAAATTAAGCCACATCTACAATAAGAAACAACCTCTCAAAGAGGCAGATTGGGCAGAAAGATAGGAGGGGCAGCGAAAAGAGTTCATGGTCATGCATGTGTTCTATGCTCGCCTTTAGAGTGCGAAGGTGATCGTTGGTGCGTCGGTGTTGCCATCAAAGGCTTTCCAAATTGTTCAAGATCTCATTCTGGACATGTTCTACATCGTTGATGTAAGTCACCAGTTCGTTCTTGTCCTCATAGTGTTGGTTCCTCATAATATCTATATTCAATTGGACATGGTGCAACTGGTCTGCAATCATATCCAGGGTGACTGGAGCTAAAACTTGCCCTGGAGAGCGAGCAGGAGAAATGGCGGCTGTATCCTCCTCTATGTCCCGGATGGTGACATCATCAAAGGATGAGTGTATCCCCTCATTATGTTGGTGATTCACTTCTAGACGAGGAGAAACTCCCCCTCAGCTCAGACGACCCCTTTGGCGCGACATTGAGGCAAGCCAAGGGGAATGGTAGACGACCAATGAATGAAGACAAACCTACACCAACCAGAGCAACACAATTCGTCCTTTGTGCCAGAATTGGATGCACAAACAACAAACTCAAAAGACCCCGGCGGAGCCACAGTACCGCAACCACCATCGACGTGTCAGAATCCCACAGGCCTCCCTAGGGCGAGAACTTGCCTTGCTCCCAGCTAATCCATACCTCACATCCATCGCCTGCCAGAGCCATGACCAGCTAATTCATAGCTCACATCCCTCACATGCCCAAGGCCATGGCTGTTGTCGGGCAAACCACAGTTTGAAATGAAAATTCTCTACAGACCCAGCCTCATCGCCTAGCACAATACACTGAGAGCCTTCCCAAGTTGAGATGAAGATTTAACAACACAACCAATGGGAAAGACGTCCGCGAGCTCGGTATTAATGATGCCCATAGTCATTAAGGAGCATTCAATGGGTGGGTAGAAATCAAGTGGGCTTCGTGCACTACCTGTTTGCCACATGATATTTCGATTCCGTCACCTCATCGAAGATTAATTAAAAAATGTTAATTTTATTTATTTATTAACTTATTTTATTTAATAACTACTAAAAATTTTAATTAAATTAAAAAAAAACAAAAAACAAAAAAAACATAATTAAATATTTTCCATTAATCTTGATAACATCTAAATAAGGTCTTTTAAAATCGATTGATTTAAGTATATACATGTTTAGATTATTTTATTATTTAAAATTTTAATTTGCACAAAGAATTAAATATATATATTGAATGAAGATGAAAATGATGTGTTATTAGTTAATTTTTTATTATATAATAATGAAGGAACATTATTGTTATAGTTTTTTATTTAATATATAGTTTTAAATGTAGATTTAATGTTTAGAAAAAAATAGTTTTAGAATTGATAAATTTGAAATAGTAATCTATACAATTTAAAATATTTTAGAAAATTTGCAAAACCGCTAAATATATTTAATATTTAAAAAAATTCAATTTTGAATAATAAAAAACACAATTTTATTTTAAAAAAATAAAAAATAAAAAATAAAATTATCACCAAATTTCTTAAAAAATAAACCATATAAATAAGCATGCACAACTAAAATTATTTATTCAAACTTAAAATAAAATCACTCCTTTTATAATAATAACGACGACAATTATGTTAACCCTCACCAAAATAACATTAATTTTACAATTAATTTATAAAATTGTAAAGGCAAAAAAAACAGAATTTAAGGAGTTTTATCAATTTCAGAATTTACAAACTCTTTTGCTTTTAT